>VZTD01001818.1:92229-155636 GCA_013397725.1 Rhagologus leucostigma
ATGGGGCAGGAGCTGGGGTTGGGGATGGGGCAGGAGCTGGGTCTGAGGATGGGGCAGGAGCTGGGGCTGGGGCAGGAGCTGGGGCAGGAGCTGGGGCTGGGGATCCCAGCCTGCTCTGGGCAGCGAGGGGTCTTGGCTGCCCTCACCTTCTTGGTGGCTCTGAAAGGCTCCGTTTGAAACACATGGTAAGCATCTTATACAAACCATCTGTACATTAAGACATTTTTAGTTTTTATTCTGCCATATTCTGTGTCTGTTCCAGGGTGGAGAAAAGCCTTGCTTAGGCAGGATAAGTTTAAGAAAAATCCAAGCCTTTTGCTTTTTGATTCATGACAAACCTATTTTGAACAATTAATTTGTTGCCAATTTCCTTCACTTTTGATTTTGGTAGCTGCTGTCCTGAGCTCCTCCTGCAACCAGCGTCACACCTGAAGTCCAATCTCCCTGCAGTCCTTGTTTTGTACCTGCAGAAACAGCAAAACTTGCTGTTTATTTTTCCTCTGACACTACACTGACTTTGGATTTCCCTAATTCTGGATCCTGAGATAGCTTAAAGAGCCTTGACTTTCATGGGAGGAAAAAGAATCTCCTTTTAACTCTGTGTCCAAACTTCAGGTCTCCATAAGCACTGATCAGGGTTTGGAAAGCACAGGCCTGTCTGTCAGCAAATAGTAGGGACCCAGAAATAATGAGCAGAGGTAATTTAGAGATCTGCTGATAATTTGTCATTTTTAATTTCTGTGTGGAGTGGAAAGTGAGCTACAAAGTGAAAAATCTTTATTTTCATGCAAGTCATAAAAGGGTTTTTGTTAACAGTTTGTGAGTGTATATAATTCTGCACTGTGATTTAAGTGTTCCCATTAGAAATGCAGAATAGGAAATAGGATCCCATCTGTGAGCAATTTAAGAGGAAGTGAGACAATGGAGTCGATTGCTGCTTCAGTTTAGATAATCAATACAAATATTATTAGTATAGTGATTTATCTTCTTAGACACTTTATGAAAATGTGGATGCCAGACCCTGAAGACAGGTCAATATTATGTTATCTGTTCCTGCCTTGCTGTGTTTATGGTGCTTTCCCATGAAGGTCAAGCAGCTGCTTTGTTAAATGTTCTTCCCTGGCTCTGATGAAAGAACACAGAAACAAACTTAGGGCTTCCCCTTCTCCTCCGTGGCTCTGGAAACGCACTGTGCGTGTCAGTATAGTGATTACTGCTACCTGAAACCTGTGCTGGGGACTGCTGGGGGGACACTGGGAGGTGATCTTCAGGGTCCGTTCCAACCCAAACCGTTCTGTGGTTCTATGATGAAGTTCTGGAAGAAGTTTGCATAATTTTTCATATATTTCTAGGCCAGGAGTGATTCCGTGCACGAATGCTGAGAGCTCCTTTGGGTTGATTGCAGTTGTTCTGTGTTGGTGTCGGTTATCAGACCTTGTTTCGTGCTCTCTGAGGTTTTCCCATGTCTAAGCATTTGGCCAGCCATTCATTAATTCAAGTCAGTTCTTGGGGTGTAATTAAAAGTACCCTACAAATAGGCTAGTCTGCATTTCCAAAAGGGTTTTTAATTGCTTTTTCTTTGGAGAGGAAGGGAGGAAAACACTGTCAACAAATGGTCTTGTACACTTTGCTTTGGGTGAACATCCCTGTGCATGACGTCAAGTGGCCAAAGAGATCTTTTCCTTCATAAGAAACATTTGGGAGAAATGAGAAATGTCAATAACCCTATTAAGAACTGCCTAATTAAGGACAGGATGGGAAATGCAAAACTTGGTGTGAAGATTACACTTCTCCCTGAAGGTACCATGGAACCTCACTCGGCTCATGTTTGAGATTCCTGGAGTCAGCTTCCTGGAGACTTCATGGTGGCGTTGGCATTGGCCACATCACCCACCTGGAGCATCTCCTGCTCCACTTTGCCATTTGGGGTGGTGGGACACTGGGGCTGGACCCTCCAGACATTGGAGACAGAGGAACTTTGTTCCTCGTGTGTAAAGCAGTGGCGTGAGTTTCATCATCTCGGTGTCCTCGTGTGCCCCTCCCTCAGCCCAGAACCCAGTTACCCCGTTCCCTCACCTCGTGGTGTGCCAGCAGGATAAAAGCTTTGCAGAAGGAGAGATGCTAAGGAGACAGTGGTAATGGAGACCACACTGGTAGCCTGGTTAGAAGTAATTATTTGGTGCTTTTAGATGCTGTGAGACCATTCCTGTTTTCAGGTTGGGGTTTCCTCAAGAAAGGTGTTAAATTTATAAAATAATAAGGCACTTCAGTCGCTCGGATTTCACCTCAGCTCTTTGAAAAACCAGATAGTCAGGAATTTCCGCAGCTGCAAGGTGGAGCACAGCAAACATTAACAACGCCAGTAGCACTGCGTGGCCGTCTGCAAGAGCGGGGAAGCGCCCAGGCCCTGCAGAACTGCACGAAGCCCCCGGCTCGGCAGAAAGGTGAAAAATAATGAAGCTCTGAAGAGGAGAAACTGCTGATGCGTGACGCTTGGAAGTCTGGAAGAGTCCAAAAAGGGAGCTGAAAATACCCCCCAAAAATGACTATCTGTGGCTTGAACGAAATAGTGTCCGATCAGCATTCAGAAACCGCTGAATCCAGGCCGTTCCAATACTGGCATTTTCCAGACTGCTTGCCAGTCGGATGCAGAGGAGAACACGTGTAGAGCGTCTGCGGTCTCAGTGCTCACAAGAAGTGGAAGGCAAGCTGGAAGTAAAGGCAGTGAGAAGTCCCACTAAAAAAGAAAAACCACCTACTTTTCTTCCAGTGAGGAAGAGCGGCGCTGTTGGGGCTCAGGGGAGGTGGTCACGGGGCTGCACTCTGCGAGCGTCCCTTTTAATGAGCCGTGCCAGCAATAATTAGTGCCCACTTTGGTCCCTGAAGAACTTTCAGTATTTTCTGACTGCCCGTAACAGACAATGTTTTTATGGTGACCTAGGAGCTGAGACCTTCTCAATGTCCCCTGAGCTTTGTGTCCCTGAGTTGTGCTGTAGCTGCCTTGGGGATGTGTCTGTCCTTTGCTGGTGCTGCCTGGAGTGGTTGAGCTTGGAGCATGACTGGGTAGTGCTCACATTTTTTTTGCCCTTGTCTCTGCGAGCTGAAACGTGTGCTCAGAGGCCTTCTTCTCTTCTGCATTTGCAGCTGCCAAAAGAGCTGCCTTTCTTCCCAAAGCAGTACGAACAAACCCTGCCATCCGCCGTGACCCTGCCGCCTTCCAGCCGTGACGAGTTTGGGTCTTCTCCAGCAGTGATGGCAGCTGTGCTGGCTGGAGGGGTCCGGCCCCAGGCAGCACTGTGCAGAGGAGTCCTCTGATGCTGCTCAGCTGCTCTGGCCTCATCCCAAAGCTGGGCTGGTGGGACAGGGAAGGAGTGGATGTTGCTCCTGAGCGGCTCGATGGCGATGGGAGCCTTTGGCGTTTGACCATATGGTGGCTGACATGCTTGGGACCCTGGCTTCGAGCTGGTGTGGTTTATACCTGATGTTCTCAAGTGCTTTTGGAAGGGCAAGCAGGAGAGGAAATGGCTGTTTGAACGGGAGATGTAGCTCAGGGAATGTTGCCCGCAGCCTCTGGAGGCAGAGAAGACCTCAGTGTAGAGAAGCAGCAGGGAAGGGCTAGGAATGGGATAGCATGTAAGCACCAGATAAATCTGAAAAATAATGTCCAGCGCTTGGGCAGGGACAGCTGCAAGGCTCACAGCTTGCAGGGGTGAGTGCTGAAGCAGACTGGGGGATGCTTTGGGCTCCTGGTTTCAAATCACATTTTGGGTTGAGTTAGAGGCGAGCACCGCAGCTCCCAAAAGCTGGTCTTGTCCCGTTGGGATCAGTGATGTAGTCCCAGGTTCCAGTGCCGAAGGAACTTGCCTAAAGGTAACTGCAGTGTAAATCCCAAATCAGGTTTCTGCTGGCTGCATGGAGGGATCACAGGGCCGGATCTCTGTTACAGCCAAGGCTTGATTATCCTTTTTCCTACACTCCTGAAACTCCACCGACTTCAACAGAGCCATTCCTGGAGCTCCTGTGTGAGACTGAAAGGAGATTAAGTGCCCAGCAGTGCCTCCCTTTCCTCCTGTGTCTTGCACCTTTGTTCAGACCTTGCATTTCAAACCATTTTAGCCGGTGGGAGGCAAATCAAAGCTGTTAGGTTTGAGCCGGTGACAATGGCCTGGTGCTGTGTGGTGTGCCCAGCCCCTTGCCTTTGTGCAACGTTTGTGATTCTTGCCTTTATTTCATTTGCTTCGGCATCTGCATTTGTAACCGTTTTTTTCAAGTGAAGTTTCTGACTGGTGACTCATTAGGAGTAAATAGGCAAAAGGATATTGACTTTACACCTACTAATTTGGGGGTGCTAACAAGCACATGTAAGAGCTTTATAGTCACCGGGTAAATTGTCCCACCTGGGGGGGGGTGCTGGAGGAGGGGAGATAAAAAGCATTACAAAGACACAGCACTTTTGTTTCTAGCTCCTAGCCTTGGCTGTTCCTGCCGCTGGGGCTGGGGTGGACGTTTGATGGTCGCCACTGCTGGAGCTCCCCCAGGATTTCCAGCACGGGCACCGTTAGACCTGTGTGGGCACAAGGCTGAGATCCTGACGATAGGATGCCAAATGTTCGCTCAGAAATGAGGTGCCCTTTGCACGGGCTGGGGGAGCAAACCCTCCTTCCTGAGGTGTGAGTCAGGGTGTGCAGTGCTGCAACGCGTGCTGTGCTCCGAGGGGAGCTGGAGGCACAGAGCGGCTCGAGCACAGCCCGTGGGGGTCCTGGCAGCAGCAGTCGGGCAGTGTGGGGTGAGCAGCAGTGTGGGATGGAGCAGCAGTGTGGGATGGAGCAGCAGTCCATGGGCAGCGTGGGATGGAGCAGCAGTCCATGGGCAGCGTGGGATGGAGCAGCAGTCCATGGGCAGCGTGGGATGGATGCCTGCTGGCAAACAGGGCTCACTGTGGCTGTGAGGGCACCAGAGGCTCACGGCCATGGCCGGGGGCGGCTCACTCTGCTGAGGTCAGCGCTCAGTCCTGCTGGTGCTGGGGCCCGAGTCAGCTGCAGATGTGTCGGTCCCTCTCCAGCCGTGCCTGTGACACCGTAGCTGCCACCCTCGGGTGTGCTTAGATCGGGGTGTCATGGCTCAGAGAGTGACCTGCTGCAGGGGAGCTGGAGCGCAGCTAAGGAGTGATGGTCCCTGGGCCTGGCGGCCCTGCTCGAAGCACAGGGTTGAGCTGAGTGACCTCTCGAGAGCCTTCTCAGCCTGAATTATTGCTTTGATGAGTGTCTTTCAACACTGATTGTCAGAACAGAACTGTCAGGTAAAGCCATCGGTGATCCCTTGCTCTGAAGGCAGTGATTTTCCTTTGGATGTGTTCAGTGGGACCTTTAGGAAGTGACTTCTGTGGTTTGTCCCCGTTTGTGATTTTTGTATTGAGATTTTTAAGAATTTGTATTACTTAAAAAATTGGAGATAGGCAAAGTTTTTCATTCTCCTCCTTTAGTCCTTCTGCCCTTTCCCTCAGCTTGGGGTGACCCACTTATACGGGAAGGATGATCCCATCTGCACAAGGGTGTGTAAGCCATAGTTTATCTTAGAAGGTGTTTGCTGGGGAGTGGAGAGGCACGCTGTGTACCAGCGTGAGGACCAGCTACCATCTCTGCTCCTCTCTGGACACGAGTCTGGTTTGCTGTGTGCTCAAACGGAAGGAAGCAGTCGCCACTGGCCTTATCCCATGTCAGGCTCTCGCTCTGTGGCTGTGACTTCAGCCTCACCCCTTCTCCTCCTCCGTGCCTGACCTGGCTGCAGCCAATATCTGTCTCTCAGCAGGAGGAATCTGAGGAAATGCAGCAAACTTCAGCTCCTGGGGCTAAATTGTTGTGCTCTCTAACAGCAAACTGTGTTGAACTAATTGACAACCAGCTTTAAACGTACCCCAATCAAGCAATTGCATTGATTTATTTTTTCCTCTCTTGCCGAGCACTAAGCAGCTTCCAGCTTGGTTTCCTCCCCAAGAAGTGGATAACTCATCTATTGTGTAGTAAAACTGATGGGCAGTGTTGACTTCTATACAATCCTTTCAGTATGCTTAGGGAGGAAGGAGTTCTTATGCTTCTATGAATGTTTGACCACTTAAAAAAAAGCAAAACAAAAAAAAGCCCAACCCAAAACCACACACAACAACAAAAGATGATCCATTTTCTCTGGATGTCTTTGAAAGAAGCTTAGTTTAGAGACAGACTGGAGAGAAAGGCTATTGATTTTGTTTGACCTCCAAAGAGACTGCGGTCAGTATATTTTCCCTGTTGGAAGTGGTTCAGGGCTCTGAATTTCCGTGTCAGCGTTTGTATTCTGAAGCGCACTGAAGCTTCTGCTGCTTCTTCAATAAATAGCAAGCTGTAGGGAAAGGTAATGCTGGTGTAAATTTATTTCCCTCTGGATCTGCCCTTCCTTTCTTTTTCTTTCCTATGTAGCTTGGTGGTGTTGCTGATGAAGCATTTACAATCTTTTTCATTGAATGCTGTGCAGGTTTGTGGGTTAAGATGAGACTACAAGCATAGTTTTGTAATCCCTCTCATGCTTTTTCCAGGGCTGAGCTATGTCCTTTCCCAACCTCTTCCCTGTACCAGCAGGGAGCAAGATGCCTTCCTGTACGGAGTAATAACTGCTCTAAAAACTGCCATCCTCTCTTCTACCCTGATTATTCTCAACCTTTGCAGAGGACAGCCTTCCTGATTTTTGCTTAGTCTCCTGAAGTGAAACAGATTCTTCTGTTTGGGGCCTCGGTTGTACTGGAAATGCTCTGCTTGGTACAGGTCTGTGTCGTTTTGTGGATGTTCTTGTAAAATGGCTCGTGACAACTGATGTGCCCTTTCTCTGGCAGCCACCGATCGAAGGACGGCTTCCAGGGATGGCAATACCTGTGGGATAAGTTGATTGTGAGGTCTAAAGGAGCTTCTTGGAGCTCCTGTGAGATGAGCAGTGCCAGTAGGTATCTCTCCATGCCGAGGTGTCAGCTGTGTTATCTCCTCCTCATTTAACAAAATGCTTCACGTGCTGTGGGTTTGGGTTGTGTGCTTCCACCTGCTTGGCCACAAGTTCAACACAGACAGTTTGCTGCTGTCAGCACATCAAAGGGCAGCCTGATAAAGCTGCCACAGTGTAATCAAGGCATGTAGAGAGCTGCTGATGGTGGGTACCAGCTGCTGAGCTCCCCTGTTGGCTTTGCCAGCATGAGCTTCATTTCTAACCCGCATGGACAGACGTTCCTCTTGGAATCCCCTTTTAGAGGAAGGGTTGGTCTTCCTGCCAGCCTCACCTCACTTCTGGCTGTGTTCTGGGTCAGGGTGGAGGCTGCTGCTGCAGGTGTGTGAGCCCTGCAGCACGTGTGGGCTGCTGACAACTGCATGGCATCAGTTCCTAACTTCAGCACTCCGTTTCCCAGAGAGCGATAGCCCAATGCATCCCTAAAAACAGTGAATGGTGGAGGATCTCTGCTCTGCCAAGCCAAGCTGAGGCTGCAGCCCGTGTTGCATGTGTGACTCTTTAGAGTCCCCAGAGCAGGACTTTGAGGGTTCCCCAGAACCTTTCATTGCTGCCTTTAGCCCAAACCCCCTCTCCCCACATCCGAATATTCAATTACGTATAACCCTTTGCAAATGGCTCAGCAATCACCGCCGGGAGTGGTGAGAAGAGAGAGCTGGAACTGTTAAGCCTCTGCACAAACACGAAGGCGAGGAGCTGATGGGCAGAGCTCGTGGGAGGGGATGGATTTGCTCTCAGGACGCCCTGGCCCCAGGCAGGCTGCGAAGCTGCCCAGCAGTGCTGGCCCTGCAGCTGCCCACGGCTGGAGCTGCTGGAGGGGTTCTGTGGGTGCTGCCACCGGCCTGCCCGGCCCCGCTGGGCGCCCACTGTCTCTCCTGGGTGCTGCTGCTGCTAATTGTCCCTCAGCCACGGTCCCCAAGGCTCGTGTGGCAAGTGGTGTCCTCCTGCTTGCACTGGGCCACTGGGTAGGACAGAGCGGCTGCCATGGAACAGTTTAGTAATATTTCTTACTAAATTAATACAATACTTATTATAATTATTGTATCAATTTATAATTTTTACTTATAATAACATTTCCAAATCAATACAATCATTATTATTAAATAATTACAACGTTCATCTACGCACTGCTTGCTTTGGGAGTAGGTAGTCCTGAGCTTGTGGTCTGAGCACAGACTGGGCTGTGTAGCTACTGCCCACCTCAAGGTCATCATGAAGCTTTGTTAATTAATAAGCAGAAAGTTTTGCCAGGGCCTTGAGCAGCAGGTGATGGATCAGCTGAGCGTGTTGCTGGAAGGACAGGTGATCACAGGGAAAGCAGCAGTGCTCTGTGTCACCCTGTGTCACCCTGTGTCAGTGGCTTCCACAGGGTGGTCAGCGGGACATTGTGATGATGGATCAGAAATACGACAATTTCTTGTTAATGATCAACATCAAAAACTAAGAACATGTAGAAAAGCAAAGATGTCCTTGTGTTTTAAGTGCCTGTAATCTGCTTCTCAGAGCTGGGTACCAGAATATCCCTTTGATTCTCAAAGGTAATTGCACCTCTTAATTAGCTGGAGAAAAAAATTCCCACAGCCTGAGATCTTGCTATATAAATTATAATTAACCCCTTGGCACTGGAAGTTGAGATTTCCTGCCCCCGAGCACAAATGCAAAACGCATTAGCAGCACTTGACGTCAGGCACTCTGCCCAGCGCAGCCCAGGGGTCAGGCTGCTACCCCGAAATGCGGCTGCGCTTCCCAGGGCAGCAGGGAAATGGCAAGGAAGCCATGGGAACCCAAGGGGAAGCACTAAATACACCATCTGAGGGTGTTTGACCTGCTTTCTTTGCAGAGCTGCAAACGTCCCAACAGGATGGACAACACAGAAAGAAACAAACCCGGCCCCAGGGAAGAGCTGGGAGCGAGGAGAGGGAGCGGATTTGTGAGGCGACATGGCCGGGTGCCCCGCTGTGAGAACGGCGCTGGCGCTGCCGCCCCACACACCTCCAGCCCCACCATTGTCTGGTGCCAGACACACTCGGCTGTGCCTGTTGTGTGCAGGGCTGGGCCACCCACTGCTGTCATTCACCAGCATCCTGCTTTTGTGTCTCCTTTTCATCGTGCCTGCTGGGGGATGAGCGTTAACTCCTCGCACCGGAGGTGACCTGCGGTGAAGTGCCAGGTTGGGCAGCTGGCGGCAGGGAGGTGACAGCACGGCTGGGGCTGGGGAGTGGGGGCTGCCCCGAGCCTGTCTGCACCTGTGACGCTTCCCTGCCCGCTCCCCTCATCCACACTGTGACCTCGGAGGAGCGCCAGGCCTGCTGGCACCTGGAAAGCCATTTCACAGGGTCACAGGACGGTTCAGTTTGGAAGGGGCTGTAAAGGTCGGGTATTTCCCCACCAGGAGCTTGTACTGAAGCTCCTCAGTCCATGTGAGCTGGTTCCTTTGCTCCTTTGGGGTCCTGGCTGGAGAAGTGGCTCCCTTTTGGCATAGGTCAGGCTGCTTTGCGCCGGGCTATAGAGCCCCTGGAGAAGGTGCTGTTGGCCAAGGGCTGTCTCTTGTCCCGTGGCTGCGGTGTGTCCTTGGGTCCCCCTGTGCCGGTGGCGCTGGCCATGAGTGTCTCAGCGGTGGTTGCTGAGCTCAGGTGGTGGCAGCAAACGTGGGGTGACTTGGTCACCTTGGCAGGGTTCAAAGCTGGCTTCGTCTTCCTGTGCCAAAGGTGGGGGCAGCCCAGTGCTCGGGCTTGGCACACGGATGTGGCCAGCAGGGCTGCCGCAAGCATCGCAGGTCTGTGCAGGAGCAGGGCTGGGCAGTTCCCTGTGCACTCCAAAGGCTGTGGAGGGAGGTAAAAGGAGGAGAGTGAGAAGGTGTCCTGGCGGGGAGGAGGGGTGTGCCCCCTGGCACGGGGTAGCGAGTGTTGGAGGGAGGGTTTGTGCTCTGGGTTTGTCCTCTGTCCGTGTGTGCAGGTCTCAGAGTGGGTTATGTGGTGATTGCAGGGCTGACCGGAGTCCTCCAAGCTGAGAGAGCCCTGCCAATCCGAGTTGGGACGGGTGCGGGCTGCACACCCACAGCAGAGGTGTCCCCTGCCAGCGTGGCACCTTACACCTCAGGGCATCTTTTGCCATTTGGGTCCTCAGGGCCACTCCTGCAGGGCGGGGAGAGGAGGGCAGGATGCTCCAGCACAGCGAGCACAGAAAGAGTGGAGAGAATTTTGGATGAAAACACGGGGCTGAATCTGAGCTTTAAAGGTGGCCTGGGTCTCCAGATAAACTGAGATAAATAGCAAATAATGTAATAAAATACAAATTTAATGATGTCAATGCTGCTTCTTTAAACTCAGAATGCCCCCCGCCAAAAGCTATTGGAGATATTACCTCTTTTCTTTGCTGCTCTTGTTTATAATGCCATAGATGAGGACTGGCTTAGTTCTGTACTTGATTTACTTTTTATATTAAGATTTAACATGGGATCTGCTTTTCTTAATCCAAACGCTTATGGTTTGAATGCAGAATTATATTTGAGATTTTTAAAGTACCTTTATTAAAACGTAAAACTAATTTTACAGTTCTGACAGGTCTTATTTAAATACCCAGTGCCAGATGCCTTTTGTCCCAAATGACTCCAGGAAAAAAAAAAAAAGACTTTTAAAACTTCTCATGCAATTAAAATGCAGTAAAAGGGAAGTATATGGTCTTACATATGCTGAGGACTAGGGGTAACAGTTTAAGAGAAGTCCCGTGATAAATGTTTCCAAAAATAAATATGTGAAACCAAAGGTGCTGAAGGGAGGGCTGATGTGATACCTGATTTTTCTTGGTTGCTGCGTTATTTCTGTTGCTCCTGCCCTGAGAATAGTTGCAAGAACTGTGCTACCTCTGTAGGGAGAAACCTCTCCAAAGGGGCAGGTGCAGAGGACTTTCCTCTGAGGTCCTTCCCCTGAGGCACTCTCCAGGGTGCAGCTGGTTCCAGGTGCGTGTCCCCAGGTGCTGTAGAAGATCAGTCCTTGCCCACCTCTTTTAACCCTTACCCCAAAATGGTCACGCTCTCTTTCCCAAGAGTGGTGATTTTCTGTACTCCAGTTAATAATAAGTTATCTTTTATTTGGCAGAGGGAGCTTCAGCAGCACAAGCATTAAGAAGTCAGGTATCTTTGAAACTGTGTTTGTGACCATTTCTAAGAGCAAATCCTGCTTAAAATCTTAAATCAGAGAGGAATTTTCCCCATGTGCCAGAGCGTTTTCTTCTGGTAGGTTGTGCTGCTACCTCTGCTCCTCTCGGTTCCAGAGCCACAAGAATCCCACTGAAAACACCAGAGCATCCTGCAACTTTATTTTCAGCATATTTTTCACTTGCTGGAAGAAGGGGAGGTTACAATGAGTCCCTTTGAGAAAGTACATAAACACACCTATATTCTGATCCATGAAATTAATTACCCTAATTTCAGCTTTTACTGGCGCAGAATAAGAACCCTGCTTGGTTTGTGTATCAGGCACATCTGATAATCTTAGTTCACCCAATCCTGCAGCTGATTTACACATTTCTCCCGAGTAGCCCCGTTTTGGAGCACTCACAAACGCAGCAGCGGAGCCTGGACGGGCTGACTCGGAGTGCGTGGAACCGTCTCGGGGTTGGTACGTGGGAGAGGTTTATGTGTTTGGGGCTCCTTGGTAAGAGGAGATGGTGGTGCTGACATCACACCCACTTCATCCCGAGGGAGGTGGGCAGCACTGCAGGGCCCACGTGCTCTGTCCTGTGCTCCTGGGCACACACGGAGCAGCTCTGCAGGGACAAGAGAGCGCTCAGGCTTCCCGGGCTTGTCTTTCTCCCCTTAGTGTTATTTTTGTGTACATCAATGTTTTTATTGGGTCCAGCTGAGACTGGGAACAAGAGAGTCAAAATAACTTCATCAGGGTTTGCTCTTGCAGTAATTCTAACCCTCTGCGGGGACGGGAAGGGTTCACACTCTCTCCAGACCCGAGAGACTCCGGCGCTCTGGATGCGTTTCAGCGAGGAGCTCAGGGCCAGGCTCTGAGGCCGTTGTCTGCTGGGCTTGACTGTGTCAGTAGGAGTTTATTCAAATGAGAGTGATCAAAGACATCGGGGTTTGGCCCTTTATTTTTCATTTTAGGTGCTTTTTCAAGCATAACAGATCTTCTGAACGTTTTTGAGGCTCATCCTTCAGTAATTCCAGACTCAGAGCCTGGCAGCTTGTCAAGCAGTTTTCCTACCTCTGTAGAAATACTGTCCACTTGAGCTGTGTTTGGAGGCAGCAAGACACCCTGGTGAGATAGAGGAATTTCTGTGCTAACGTTCTGAACGTCTCTCTTTCCAGGCTTATTTCTGAGTCATGGCAAGTTTGCAGGTGGCAAAGTTCAGGGCAGAATTTGTTCACAGCTGTCCCCGCCCAGGCGTTTTTACAGCACACAACCTGCCCGCCTCCCCTTTTACTGAATCTTGTCTAGATAAGCTTATTCACCATCGTTGAAGCAACTGCCAAAATATTTTTAGTGTCTCTTATGGTGAATTATGTATAAAACATCTGCAAGAGGTCAAGTCTGATTTTCTGCTGCTTAATCCTGTTTTCTTAGATGTACAAAAAGGTGCAAATGGCTCCATGTTAGAATGACAGTATTTTACATTCATTTTTCACATGGGTAAGTGATGACCAGCCTCTGGGTAGTGCAGGCTAGGGCCAGTAAGATGGTACTTATAGCTCAGATGGAGTTTTTTGTCTGTGTGTGTGTTTGTTTGTTTGTTTTTGTTTTTCACAGAGTTACAGATTCAGGGATTTACTAAAGTTTTATTTAAGTTGGACAAAAATCTCTTAGACCTACCTTGGTATTTATTCTGGTCTGATTCTGGTCTTACATCCGCTAAACTGTCGAACAGTTTTCATACGAGTGGGCTAATAAAAGACCTCAAATTAGCACATTTTCATTTAAGCTTCTCCCAAGATGTAGTGAATAGAGTGAGGTTGTAGGGACTACGTTTGGAAGCTTTGTCATCCTGCAGGAGCCTGGGCTCCTG
Organism: Rhagologus leucostigma; assembly: GCA_013397725.1. NCBI lineage: Eukaryota > Metazoa > Chordata > Aves > Passeriformes > Rhagologus > Rhagologus leucostigma. The sequence continues at coordinate 105,268 of VZTD01001818.1, forward strand.
TAGGGAGTTTGGGGAAGAGGATTTGTGTGTTTTAGAGCCTTCCTTTTGCCTTGATAGTGCCATTCTGGCATAAACAGCACATCTCTACAGGGTGGGGAGGCAGAATCTACCTGAGATGGTCCCTGAGGTGCTTGGGGAACACCAGCAGCTCAGCATCATCCTTGGGCATGTTTTGTTAGCCACTGCTGAACTGGTAGGGAAACTTTTTGGGTGGGCATTCCTACAGAGCTCCTGTAGGAAGCTCTGCAATGGTTCAGGCCAGGTCGGACAGGGCTCAGAGCAACCTGGTCTAGTGGAAGGTGCCCCTGCCTGGGGGGCTGGGACTGGCTGAGCTTGAAAATCTCTTCCAACCCAACCATTCTGTGATTTCATGTTTCTACGAACGGTGTGTCAGGCTTAAATAGTGGAGACTGATATTAAATAATGTGAGAGTGGTACTTTATGACCTGACCATGCCGGGCTGCGCACGCTGTGGGGTTAACTGCAGCACAGCGTGTCCTGCCTGCACAGCTGGCCTGGGCTGGGCACTCAGGCTGGCGTGCTTGGCACCAGCACGGAGATTTCTGCATGTCTTGGCCCTGTGTGCTGTAGACAAGCCCAGGGAGTGCCAGGGGACAGCTCAGTGTGCTGGCCGTGGGACAGGAGCCTCCCTGGTGTGAGGTGGTGGTTTGTGAGTGGGAGCACCCAAAAGCATCGCCCGGAGCCTGAAGCTCCTATCAGCCACTGCAGAGGTGGAGGTGTGGCGTGCCAGGAAGGGGAACGGGGGCTCTGTGCTGGGATCCTGCACCTTTGCCCACCCCAGGGCCCCTGGGGGCGGTGGGCAGCTGTCCCCGCAGCCGTGTCCGAGGCTGTGCCCCCACCCTGCAGGCGCTGGCGGAGGCGGGACCCCGAAGCCGTGTAGGGGTCTTTATCAGCACTCGAGGGACTTCCGATGTGTGTGAAGTCCTTTGTGTGGAAGTATTTACAGGATCGGGTTGCTGTAGTGTAAGTGCCTTTGAGGTCTTTGCTGCATTATAGATTTTCTTCTGATGTCTCCCATGCAAATATTTAACCTGTCTGGTTCCTGAGAGCTACCGAGGCTGTTCTGCGGGTGGCAGGTTGTGTCTGCAGACTGTCCTTTGTTCATGCAGAGCCCTCGGTCCTGCTTCCCTTCCCACCCCATGATGGGACAGGAAAACGTGCCCGGGGACTTGGCACTCGCTGTATGTGGTGGTGCTCTGGGGGGCTTACACGCCCCAAAAAGTCTGTGTCCCCAGGTGCAGCAGTTAGGGTGCTGACCGAGTGAAAGGTACAGCGTTTAAAAGAAATCCTCCTTTAGGGTAACAGCATCTTTAACACCTGGGTCAGGACTGGGAGCTGCTCAGCCCCTGCGCTGACACCGAGCACTTCCCTGGCTCGTGCAAAGCGGTGGCTTGAAACAGAAAATATCTGGAGCCTGGGCCTTGGAGCTGCTCCTACCACACGAATATCCCTTTCAATAATCTGACGTGCATATGCTGTGCTCAGGACAGACAGGATGAGCTCAGTGCAGTGGTATGTGGGTCAGAGTTCTGCCCTCCCGAGCACTGATTGGGGTGGTTACTCCTAATTTGCACCTGAATATTTGAGGAGGGAGTCGGGCTCTGTGGATTGGAACTATTAAATACCACACAGTTTGCAGGGCTATGCAAGTGTGCAGACAAAACTTAGGGGTGCAGCCTAGATTCCCTCACAGCCTGCAGGCCTCATTAGACCCTCCAGACTTTACCTAATTTTGGTGTTATTCCCGCATCATTACATCATGCCTGCGGAGACAGGGTCATTCTCTCCTATGTTGTGGTCGTGGAAGGGATTCACGTGGTTTTGGTAGGGGTAGGCAGTGTTTGAACAGGTTTCAACTATTTTAAGCACCGTTGCCCGTGCTGGGAGTCTCAGGAGAAGGTTCAGGCTTAGCAGAGAGTGGATTTTACTCTCCCATCGGATGGGACGCATGCACTGTGAGTGATGGGAATGTCCTGGTTCACAGCACCTGGGTAACAAACTGGGAGAGCTGCTCTCTGTCCCAGCTGTGCTCCCAGCCTCGGCATGTCAGTGCATCCTCTTCATTCCCTGGAAATGGTTTCAAGCCTGAGAATGGTTTCCCTGACTGTTTCAGAAAAAGAAGTGCAAGAAAAGCAAAGAAATCTTGGTCCCCTCTGAGATCCTTTTCCCCAGGAAATCTGATGTAGCTGGCCGGCTGCAAGGTGCTTGTGGACAGTGTAAGCAGCCGTGTTCCTTCTCCCTGTGGCTCCTTTCGCAGGGGTTTTGCCTGCAAAAAAACCCAAACCCATGGATAGACTTGAAGTATCCACTCCTTCTGCACCCTCGTTGTGTATTCCCCTTTATCTCTTTCTTTATCTGGAACTGAGGATTTTGTGGTTGGTATTTGTAAACCTTACACTTCTCAGGTGCTCTCTCTCTCCTCTCTTTCCCTGTGCTTTTCTGGCTCCTGTCCTCCCACTCCCAGGAAATATCTGAAAGATAATTTGGCATATTTTCTGCCACCTTCACATATCTCCCTGGCTTCATGTTTTCTTAGCTGGTAGATAGCTTTTCAACATATATATATATGTAATCCTTTTCACCTAGACTTGTGAGGAATTCCAGTCTCTTCCAGTGGGAGTTTTCAGGAAGGTTTAGGTTAAATGGGCCAATAAGGCAAAACATGTAGCAGGAGATCTCACCCTCTAAAGACATCTTTTCTCTTTCGCTCTTTTTTTTATTCCCCTGGAAAATAGATCAGAATATCTAGCTGTCAAAGAATTTAAACAATAACACCTGATCTGAAGATTGGAGTACAGGGCCTTTGAAAATAAAGATTGTAATCTCAGTGTGGTGTATGCAGGGGCAGAGGGAGCTGAAGTCAGGTGTGCTGAGCAGCAGAGTGCTGTGGGGATGCTGCTCTTGTTCTACCTGAGCTCTCCTGGACGTTCTCTTGGATTTTCCCTGGCACTTCCATTGTGCCATGGCATGTTTATCAGAGGACAGGGCAGCACTCCAAGTCCAGTTTGAATTAATGTAGAATGTGTTTGCGGTGGCTGAGCTTTTCTCCTGCTGTGCGTGAGTGGGGTGGGAGACACGAGCAGCCCCTCGTGCTGGGTCAGCCTCCACCCCCCAGGAACTCTTGTTGCAACCTTCAGGGCTGGGATTCATCCCAGAGGATTTTAGATGTGTTGTTTAAGGTGCCTGTCCCTGCTCCTGAGAGAGTTTAGGGAGTTGCCTGTCGCACGAGGAAGCCTCAGCTGTCAGGGGTGCTGCAACTGGAAGCCAACTGGGTGATAACCCGCCCTAGAGCCACACTGATCTCTCTTGTAGAAAAGGGGGTCAGGGATCTCTAGAAATAAGAAGATGTTTCCAGTGCCGTAAGACTCAGATTTTCCAGAAGTGGAACCTCTGCGAGGCCTTGGCCTGTCCTGGGGCAGCTCAGGTCGCAGCAGGGATCAGACACCCTCTGCTGCGCCTCCTTCCCTCTGCCCCCGCTCCTCGGCACTGGGCGCAGGATGTCCCTGGGGGTTTGGGCTGTCCCTCGGGGCTCTGGGATGGGGGCTGCTGTGTTTGCCAGCATGAAGGTCTCACTGGCTGCCTGCTTATCCTCTGCTGCTCGGGCTGTGCCGTGGCACTCGCCTGGGAGGGATCTCAGCGCCGCCGTAACCTTTGCAGCCCGCAGGAAAGGTGACTTCCATTTAGTTCTAAATTATGACATTATTTTATTAGATCTTTAAACTTTATTTAAATTTTTTATTTAAAAAGGGGGAGGAAGGTATCATATTTTAATTAGTAGCGGTGCCAAAGGAGTCCTAGATTAATTATTTGAAATCACTCCATCCAGATGGTTTTAATTTTCACAGCAGGGAACCGGCATCTTTTTAAGGTGATATTTTTCAAATTAAAATCAGCTTGGATATTACTCATACTGGCTGCAGAGCGAGGGGGTGGGGAACACGAGCCAGTGTGCCCCGTGTTTGTCCATCCAAGCAGGGGCTGCCAGCGGGGACCTGCGTCAGAGGGGTGTGAGCTGCCGGCTGTGCAGCGGGACCACGGCTCTCGTGCCAGAGGGTTTTGTCGGTGTTAGCTCCTACTCTGGCTGGCCAGAGCCTGTGTCTGATGCTCAGAGTTACGCTCAGCAGGTTTTCACTCTCGGGCTGCAGTGGGCAGGGAATGCCTTGCAGCTCAGAGGGAGCTGTGCTGTCCTGCCCTCGCCTGTGCGGAGCCCTCGCCTGACCCTGTGCTGGGTGACCTCGCACCAGCTTTCGTGCCTGGGTGGTTTGGCCACTGCACATCTCTGGGCAGCTCCTTGGTGCTCTGGGTGTTGGCCGTGGCTCCTGAACCAGGCTTTGCTGGCTCCGTGACCTTCACTCGTGTGCTGGCTGCTGGTCCCCCTCTCTGAGGCTGCCCCCCATCCTCTGCTCATGTGAGGAGAAGCCCTTCCAAAGTCACCTCTTTACAGGCAGACAGTCCCACCTTGCTGTTCCCTCGCCTGTTAGTGCTGCACTGCACCTGAGCAGCCTCCCTGGAGCAGTGGGCACTCACCGAGTTCCAGCCGTGCTGGTCAGCCTGCCCTCGAGGAGCTGTCCCTGGCCCGGGGCCATCACCCCTCCTGGCTGGCTCACCTTGATGTCCTTACTCTGATGGGTTAATTTCTGGCCCCTGGCCCTTCCTCACAGAAGCGGTCACAGGTTTGACACCGCCTTGGCAGGTGAGGGGACAGAGTGGGCAGCACCCAGTTGTTGCTTGCAGGCTGCTCTCCATCACAGATACCCAAACCCATGGTGTGTTTCTGAAAACTTCCATAAATATCCATACCTGGGCATGATCGCAAGTAATATCCTGCTGTAATACAGACATTATCCCACTTGCTGTCAGAAAGAAATTATAATTTAAATATCCCCTGTGATAACAGGTTTAACAAATATATCTAAATAAATGTAAGCAGCTAGTAACTGGAAACCCCTGAACTTACAGATGTGACTGAGCTGTGAGGGGAAAACTGTTTAGGGCCCTTGTGAGTTAAAGGTTTGTGATATTTGCACTGCTGCAGAAGCCAAAAGCTGACTTTACAAGTGGGAAAAATATTAATGTGTTTAAATGAAACAAACTCCTATTTCTATCCCCATGGTAAATCCTTACAATGAACATATTTGCTCTTAGAGGGCTTTAAAGTTTGAAATATGAATGCCAAAAAGAATGTGACTTTTTGCAGCACAGATCAAACATTCTGCAGAGTTTGGCAAAAGCTGTATTTCTACGGTGGGGCTCAGGACTTACAGGCGTGAGTGTTTCCAGAGCAGGAGCGTGGAGCTGCACTTGCTGACACTCACACATTCTTGCATTGTGTTTCAACCATGTCTCCTCTCTCCCCCTCCATGTCGGAGATGGATCTGAACCAAAATGTCCAGTCTGCCTGTTCCTGTCTCTCTGGGGAAATTCCTGGAATCCGAATCTTGAGCATGACTGGAATTTTTGTTTAGATTAGAGATGGAATAAAAGGCTGCATTTGGATCTGTCTGGGTTTTTGAGATGATGATGATGATGGCACGCTGCTCATCTGGGTGCAGCCCTGCCCCTTCTGCAGGTACAGCTGTGTCAGAGCAGGGGGTTCGTGGAGATGCAGCAGAAATCTGTCCTCTACCCTGGCTCCTGGTGATGCTGCGAACCAGCTCCGGCATCAGTAACCTGCAGGACACTGAGATTGGCCACATTTCTCCCAGCTAGAGCTGGAGACCTGGACCTGGACTGCCAGAAAGCAATTTGTGACCTCCTGGAAGCACAGCCAGGCATGGAGGACATCTGCAGGGTGGGCGTGCATCAGGCGGAACAAGCAGTGCCAAATTTCTCCCTGCTAGATGTTGTGGTGACCTTCAGGAGATCACTGTGATGTTTTGCACTGGAGTGTGTGGCTGAACCACTTCTGTGCAGTGTTTGAGGGCTGCTGGCTGTGGGGAAAGGATTTTCTTTCTTGTCATGCTGATCTTTCATCTTCATGACAATAAAATCCATGTTCTCACCCTCCAAGAACCCTCCTGCAGCGTGAAGGAGAGCGTTGTCACTGGAACCGGCTGCCCTGGGCAGTGGTGGCATCACCATCCCTGGAGGTGTTTAAAAGCCATGTAGATGTGACACTTGGGGACAGGGTGTGGTGGTGGCCACAGCAGTGCTGGGGGAACAGCTGGACTTGATGATCTTAGAGGTTTTTTCCACCATAAGCAGTTCTCTGGTTCTGTTAGCATTGAGCTCGTGTTGCTGATGAGGTGGTGGGGTTGGTGTGGACGGACGGAGCCCACACGTGTGTTGGTTATTCTGTGCTAAACCAGCTCTAAATCTGGAGTCTCTGCGAGGGAGCGAGTGGAGAGGTGTCAGCCCTGCACCAAGCCAGGAGCTCGGCCGCCGGGTGTCCCTGGGGCTGTCCCATGCAGAGCACGGCGTGGTGTGGAGCACGGCGTGGTGTGGTTCAGCCGGGCAGTGGGACAGGGCCCTGGGGAGCTCTGCACCCTGCGACCTCATGGGACCACACTGGTAAATGCTTTCTTTTCTTCTTCCTTTCCAAGCCCAGCTTCTAGTGGAAACAGACACTTTTGGCAGTCAAGTCCGGATCAAAGGGAAGGAGACAGATTTCTACCTTTGCATGAACAGGAAAGGCAAGCTAGTGGGGAAGGTAAGTGTTTCCTATTAATTCATTTGTAACCTGAGTGTTACCTTTAGCAGCCTCCTCAGGGCTGTAATGATGTGTTCGAGCTTCGCCTGTCAGCCTCAAATGAGAAGCAGGACGGGGGATGTGGGGTTTGCAGGGCAGCTCTCGCTGTCCCAGGTGCTCTCCGGAGCGTTCTCCCGAGCCTCCCCAGGAGTAAAAGGAGCCCTGCAGCCTCACGGGGCTCTGCAGCGGTGCTGCAAGTGTGGACAGGGTCGTGCCTCACATGAGATCCCTCAGCATCCCAGTGCCATGGCCACCTCCACACCACCTTCCTCACCTGACCTCTCTGGGGAGGGACATTCAAATCTCAATTTCCCCCAGAATTCCTTTTGGGAGAAATTCAGAATAGAAGGGCAAGCAGAGCACTGTGCTGGTGGTTCGTGCTGGGCGGAGAAGGCTCCTTCCTCGCAGCCAGGAGCCAGGGAATGGCGTGGCAGAGCCAGGGAATGGCGTGGCCGAGCCAGGGCTGAGTTCTGAACGTCCTGCTGGGGCTGGGCCTCCTGCTCCCAGCCTTACAGGAACGTTTTACTGAGGATGCTCCCCCAATGGAAGCATGTAACAAATTGGAGCATGTTCACCCCTCCAGCTTAACTTCTGTGCTGAAGTAGTATTTTTTGTGTATTAACTTGTTTTTGTAATTCACACAGTCCTTCTGAAATGTTGGCAGAGCTGGGGGCTTGCCAACCAGGTAGAGGCCTGTGCAAAGCTGAAGTGCCACCAAAAAATGAATGTCAAAGAAAATGTTCCAGCCTTCAAACCTCTGCTGCACTCACTTTGCACCACCAGGAATTCAAATCTGGCATCTTTGTGGCTGTGAAAAAGGGAAGCCGAGTTTTGTTTCGAGTCGAGGCAGTGAAAGCCATGCTCCCAAACAGAAACCACAAACCAAATGGCTCTGATGAAAAATTGTTTACTATTGTGGTCCCAGGAGTGACACCTGTGGGACACTGCCTTCCCTGGAGCATCCCTCCCTCCTCCCACTTGTGTTTCCTTGGGGAGCAGATGCTCTGTGGAGGCTAAGCCCAGGTTGTCGGCCAGCCAGGGCCCCGTGCCTGACCTGCTTTGGAGCTGCCTGTCAAGGCAGGAGGCGTCCAGGGCACTGCTTAAAATCAGTGGGAAATGGGAATTGGTGCTCCGGGAGGGCTGGAGCAAAGCAGCCAATTCTCTCTGCTTCCTGCGCTTGTGTCACTGCCCTGCGTGAGACCCCACTGTTTGGTCTTGGACAGGGAAATTAATAGTTTTAACTGGATTTAGACCACATTGGATGATTTTGAAGGTTGCACTGGACGCAAACCCGCCTTTGATTTTTTTGTGCCCTAATTTTCCAACCTTTAAGCATGATCATAGCATTTCCCCCTGAAACGTTACAAGGATAATTTTGTTAATGTTTATGAGGTGCTGATACCAGTCGTGGAGACCTGAGAAGCACTCAGATGGGGTAAAATGAGCACAAAATCCTACCTCTTTCTTCAGCAGACCTTGCCCCAGGTGAGTCAGCAGTGGCACAGGGCACCCACAGCCTCTCCTGTTCGGCACTGAGTGTCCAGGAGCGTCCTGGCGAAGTCAGCGTCTGTTTTTCCAAACATGCAGTATATTTGTATGTAATTAAGGCTCATCCTTTGATTTGGCCCACTGGGCACTGAGGCAGGACAGTTCTTTAGCTTTAGTCACCTTTCAGGCAGCGTGAACCTTTTTCTTTTCCCCCCCGATGTGCTTTTCATGGCGTTAAGTTGGCAAATGCTTTGTTACAAAGAATAAATGAGTCTGTTCTTGTAAGTGCTGCTGCCTTCCCACCCCAGCCTGTGACGGGCTCCCAGAGCAGCCGGCCTGGGCCGGAGGGAGCGCGGCCTCGGGAAGCAAAATGTTCCCGACGTGTTGCCCATATTAACAGCTTCTCATGAGCAAAAAAAAGGAAACAATAGCATGTCTTCTGGATACCAAAGAGTGTGGTTTTAATTAGTGTCATAGTTTCAGCTCTCTTTGTGGCAAGAGTTTGAGGGAATGCTTTTTAGCCTGAATGCTCTAAACAGCTAGTAAACCCCAAGGAAAACATGAGATAAAAGTTACGCCCGGGCTTATACAAATATTTAAGTTCAGTCTGGGAGTGGAGGGGAATGAAGCCCACGAAGTGATTGTTCCAGGGCTGTCCTGCTATGTTCGTTTGGCAGGAGAGGAGCCATGGGACCAACCCGGGCCTTTTTCCCTGCTCGTTTCCTATTGCCTGACACTGCATAATCCCCAACAAGACCAGCACATGCCATCTGGCTTTGTTCTTCTCCTCACTCAGCAGTTTTGGATCCTCCCCAGCTGAAAACCTGCTTTGAGTTTGGTCCCTTTGGTGTCCCATAATCACCTACAGAGAGTACCACGGTCAGGAGCAGGTTGTTGTTCTTCTCAGCCGGAACTGTGGATGAGCACAAGAGCTCCAGAGATGGACAGGGCTTTCCCCCACCTTGGAGCTGGTTGTGTTGCAGGGAAGCAGATTAACCCCCGGGGGTGAGAAGAGCAGCCTTTATGTGTTTATATTTATCTCTGATAGTTGCACCCCCACCAGAGTTTCCCAGCAGAGCCCTGTGGTGGAGCCTGCTCAGGAGCCCCAAACCTCGGGGGTTTTGTCTCTCTCAGGTGCTCTGTGTGTGTGTTCACAGCCAGCAGTGGCCAAAGGGCTCGGAGCTGTTTTGGGCAGGCTCCTGACTCTGTGTGACAGCAGCTGCTGGGGTTGCTGGCACTCTGTGTGCTGCTTTGGAAAACTGGAGACAGGGGAGGTGTTGTACAGCAGTGACTGCTCTGTTAAAGGTGAGCGGCACCCGGGGAAAACAGACTGGAGCGTGTTTTTTTGTGGATTCTTGATGTTGTGCTGTGTTTTCTATGGACCACTGAACTTTATTATAAAATCACAGAATGGTTTGGGTTGGAAGGGACCTTGAAGCTCCCCTCGTTACACCCCCTGCCACGGGCAGGGACATCTCCCACTGTCCCAGGCTGCTCCAAGCCCCATCCAGCCTGGCCTTGGGCACTGCCAGGGATCCAGGGGCAGCCGCAGCTGCTCTGGGCACCCTGTGCCAGGGCCCTCAAAGTAAAGTGTTTCCTCCTTATATCTGGTATAAATTTACCTACTTTTAGTTAAAGCCATTTCTCCTTGTCCTATTGCAACAGGTCCTGCTAAAAGGTTCATCCCCATCTTTCTTTAACCTCTTTTAAGTACGGAAAGGCTGCAATAAGTTCTTCCTAGAGCCCCCTCTTCTCCAGGCATTATGGTGGAATCATACTACAAGGAGAGAGATTAAAATATGAAAATTCAGAACAAGAATGCCAGCTGCTTTTCTGAGAAACTTTTTTTGTCTTTTTTTTTAGATTAGTAATCTTGTTTATTTATCTCAGGCTTCTTACAAACACGGGGGGAAGAGCACTCTGAAAGGTGCAGCTCTTCTTCCAAGAAGAGGCACGATGTGATTTGTCCACTTGTGGCGAGGCACAAGGCACAAAGTCATCTAGAACACAAGAACCCTGAATATTGGCAGTAATTCAGTGCTAGGGGCAAAGAGGAGCTGATGGTCTCTTTGGAAGAGCTCTTGAGCGTCTAACTGGTTCTCTTGGGGAGTCCTTGTGTGGTTCTTCTCTCTGCCTCAGCTTCCCTTATCTCGTGCATTGAGATAAGGCCATCAGTAAAGTGGAGATCTCGTGTTTGCTGAAGGCTGGCAAAGGTGAGTCTTTGAAGTCTCCCAGAGCGAGGAATGGCAGCCTGGGCTGGGCAGGTGGCCCTCAGCCGAGCTTGGCCCCAGCTGCTCCTCTGAGCCTGTCCTTGCAGCACACCCGGGCTCTCTAGCACTGCAGGACGCCGCAGAGATTGTCGTTCCCTGCCTGCCGCATGCTCTGGCAGGAGAGCGTTTGCAGTCAGGGGTCTCTGTGAAGCCTGAAGCTTCACACGAGGGCCAGAGCCTGCCCCTCCCTTGGGCACGGCCGGGGTTGGTGGCTGCTGCATGGGGAGCGGGGCAGAGCAGCTCCTGACCCCTGGCACTGTCTCCAGGGAATTCCTGTGCTTCCCTGACATCCCCCAGTGGGATGAGGCAGTCTGGTCAGTGCTGGTGCTCAGGCTGTAGCAGGTGTCCATGGTGAGGGTATTTCACACTCCCAACTTCTTTCAAAGATCCTCCGTGATCTGGTGTCCACACACCCTCAAAATCATTGTAGTATTGGGGCATTGCTTTTGTAAAGGCATTTTAATGAGTTTGATTTTATTCCTCCGTTCTCTGAGCTGAATGTGAGCAGTGGGGAAAAGCTGCCTGGTGAAGGGTAGGGAGCTGTGGGCAGCGCGGTGGCTGAGGCAGAGCTCCAGACTGGTGACCGGTAATTTGGGTGCCTCCTGGGGACGTGTCCCTGGGCACCACGTCTGCAGCACTGGAGCCCTCCCAGCACTCACAACGAGCAGTGCTGGGCTTTGGTGCCCAGGCACAGTCCAGCTCCTGAAAAAATCTGTGCCAGCCCAAGCCTGGCTGTGCCAGGGGCATGTCCTTGGTGCAGGGGGCAGGAGGTGGCACAGCTGTGCTGGCCACCAGCGCCTCTCCCCAGCCCTGACCAGCACCACTGCGCTGGTGCCACTGACAGCAGAGACCTGCCTCTCAGACGCAGCATTTTTGCTGGTGTGATAACTGCTTTCCAAGCCAATATATTTCTTAATGTTACCAGAAAGTTGCTAATACCATATGGCAAGGCTCTCTGTATTTTTGCAGGACAACAAACAAATTGTTGCTAGATGCCAGACTGCTCTGGCAGAGCTTTATCACTGATGCCTGCCAGCAGTAGCCTTTAGGGGATAGTAATAATTCGGGGTTGTTTACGTTACAGCTTTAAAATAGGGGTTTTCTTGAAGCATGCGTGTGTTTAGTCAGGAAAGTTGGCTAAAAAACTCTGATAGCATCAAAGACTGAAGGTGCCCGCCGTGGCCTGTAAATGTGCTCTTGGCCCCTGTAACTCCTCTGGCCCACGGGAGAAGGAGCTGGTGTGTCACAGGAGCTGGGGGGCTTCAATGGGAGCCACCCTTTGTGGGGCAAGGAGGCACCAGGGGATTCTCCAAAGCCTTTTTGCTGCACCTGGAGCAGATTTGCGTCGGTTGGCTTTGGTTGAGAGCAAGGTTAAGCTTTCTTGAAGAGCTGTCTTTGAAAAGCTGCTGGGGGAGAACCAGTTCCTCACTGCAGGGCCAGGGGCTGAGGCCAGGACACTCAGGGATGAGCCCCGAGCCCTTCACGTGCCCCAGTCCTGCGTGGCGTTTGGGTGCAGGTGTCCCTGGTGCCCGCCCGTGCCGGGGCCATCCCGGGAGCCAGGGGTGCTGCAAGGTGCCGGGAGGTGTGCGGGGAGGGCGGGGGCACCCGGCGCGGGCAGTTTGGAGCTCTGATGCAGTAGATGAGGTGTTTGCCCTCCTCAGCTGGTGTATTTAAAACCACACCTAACTGCATCTTGGATTTGGGGCAGGACTCTCAGTTTCGCAGGGTTTGATGCTTATCCAGAATTTTTCCAGGAGTTGCACAGCATTCAAGGTTGCTTGAAAGGGGCTTGTAAAACCTAACAATTTCTGGGGCTGAATGCTGAATTTGCAGCATAAACACGACCAGGACTGGGGGGGTGTTGGGTTTGATAGCATGCGTTTCGTGGCTCTCTCTGTGACGTGTTCAGCCATAAACCATTCCAACCTGGCATCTCACGTGAAAGCAAAACTTGACGTGGCTTTTGCTGGATCTCGCTCAGATCTCGTTTTGTGGTCTTGGTCTTTGCTCTCCTGTGAGTTTGTTTTGGTTTAAGTCATCTAAATAAACACATGCAGTGGACCCTGAAGCCAAGCAGCCTTGGACCCTGCCGTACTTTGGACAGGGAGACCTGGTCCAGAACCAGTCTCAAGTGTCCAAAGATCTGGAATCAGGGCCTGCAGGATTGCAAAGGTCTTAAAATCAATGAGATGACAAAACCACTTTTATTTTGGTTGGGCCATCAGAATCTTCTGCATTCACCTGATCAGGCTTTTCTCCTGCAACCTGTGGAAAAAAATTTGAATTATTGTTCTGAAAATTTAGAAGCTGAGATTCTCATGAAATTAAAAGTGGAAGGGGAAGCTAAACCACCCTCCTCCATTCTCAGACCCCAAACATTGTTGAGAAGCTGGAGAGGAGCTGCAAGAAGAGACTCTGGGACCCTGGTCCGTGGCCAGTTGGATCTGAGTCAGCAGTGCCCTGGAGCCAGCAGGGACATCCCTGTCCTGGGGGCACCGGGGGCAAGGGAGGGATTGTCCCACTCTGCCCTGGGCTGGGGCAGCCTCACCTCCAGTGCTGGGGCAGTTTTGGGCACCAAAATATAAGAAAGTCACCTTTCAGCCATGTGTGAACATCCCCAGTTAAACTGAGCTTCTCAGCACAGCCATAATTCTTCAAGTGTTTGCTCTGAAATAAAGCAAATGGTCCTTTTATTAAAAAAAAAAAATTCTTCGTTTTATTATTTTTATGATAAGGACTCGCAGTTGCTCTGCTGGGGATGTGAGCGTTGTGTGTCCAGGCTGTGTCTGGTCACCAGAGAGCTGTGTAACACATTTACAGATTTATTGTGATTCCTCTTTAGGATGTCATGTTTCCTTTGGCTATTCCTAGGAAGCCCCAGTTCTCTCTCAGACTGAGCTTTGCAAAGTCAAGGTTCACTTCCAGACCAAGCTTGTAAGCTTAACCTCTGAATCTGCTCCTTATCCCCTGGGTGGAAACTGTCTGTCCTCTTCCAGGGAAGAAAACCATCTTCTTGAAAGATGTGTGATAATTTAATTTAATCCTTGCTGTGTTCGGGAAGCAAGTGTCACCATAAAGCTGCTGACATCCTGTCCCCTGTGTTTCGTGGTGGCTGCAGCTGTGTGTCCTGTTGGAATATTTCAGTTCCCTAAGGTTTAATGTTAATTAAAATTAGTGGTGGGGATCCCTGAGCCCTGGTTGTGCCTTGCCTTGTCTGGGTGGAGAGGGTGTGCTGCTGAATGCATCTGGCGCTGACAATTATCAAGTTGGATTTAATTGCCTTCCTCAGAGCATCTCATCTCACAATTTTTTCGTTGGTCTTGAGCATCTCTAAGATGAGGGTGATGTTTCTGCTAAGCATTCCTTAGCAAATACACTGAGGCATTTAACTGCCAGGAGGAACAAAGCAGTGCAGCCCTGCCTCTCTCAAACGGAGGCAGCTGAGATCACGTTCAGGGGACTCCTGCTCTCCAAGGACTGTTTCTCCTTGGCTTGCAGTTTGGTTTTGGAGAGGAGGCGAGAAAACAGGCTATTTTTGCAGTGGAGAATAAAACCTGTGCTACAACAGTAGCAAAAGAGAGTCTGTTTGATATGGCAGTTACGGAACTATTTTTAAGGTCAGAGAAAAGTAGATCTTGCTTAAATACATTTTTGTTCTTGAGATTCTCTTACATTGTCTTTCGGATACCCGAAGGTACGAAGTTTTCCTGAGGGAGGACAAGTCTCAAGCCTTGCATTTGCTGCACAGGGATGGAAGGTGGTCACTCACAGGCTGGAACAAATCTGGATGATCATTTTTATGGATGGCACTTGACTTGATGATGGATTTCTGTCTTCTTAGTAATGGAACTTGTCATGAAGAGAACTAATGCCATCCTGCATACAAGCAATGACCTTTCTTGGTTCTAATTTCCCCCAATTTAAGCTGGCCCCAGGGAAACTGGTGTCACTACTGGAATGTTGGCTGGATGAGATTGCATTTGTTTGAAATTATAACTTACAGAGTCAGTGTGCATGTTTGTTTAATGTGAATGAATCTGGGACCAACCTAGGACTTGCTATGAGGTCAGCAACTGCTCCAGTCCCGTTATCCTGCTCCACTCATCATCTACACCTGATGTTTTTAACAATTTTTTAAGAAAAAATTTCCTGTAGTGGCACAACTTTCTGTATCACAGAATCACTGAGGCTGGAAAAGCCCTCCAAGGCCATCGAGTCCAAGCTGCGCCCGATCCCCACCTCGTCCCCAGCCCAGAGCACTCAGTGCCATGTTCAGGTGTTCCTTGGACACCTCCAGGGGTGGGGACTCCACCTCCCTGGGCAGTCCATTCCCACGTGTAACAAATTCCTCCTGATGTCCAGCCTGAACCTCCCCAAGCCTGAGTCTCTGTCCTCTCATCCTGTCGCTTGTTCCCAGGGAGAAGAGCGACCCCCACCTTGCTACAATCATATATTGAATTTAAGCCCACATGAAATACGCTGCTGCTCGCAGATGCCTTTTACAGAAAGTTCAGGACTGGCCTGTGGAGGCTGGAAAAGAGCTCCCAGCAGAGCCCTTCACCAGCAGGCTGTGCTTTGTACAGAGGGGTACAAACACCTTCCCATCCCTCAACATGTGTGGCCCCTCCCGGCTCACATGTAACTGGACCTGGTGGGTGCAGGTAGCGGGAGATGCCATAGATCTGCTCAGATATCACATCTGAAACCTGCCTGGGGATTCAGACCTCCTGAAGAGCAGTGGCTCCCTGCTCCAGGAAACCTGCAGTTTTGACTTAAGTTTCCTAAATTTTCTCTCGGTTTAATGAGGTTCATTTAAAAAGTAGTTGATGTTTCTCCTCATTAACAGTAAGCACATGCAGCCTTCTGAGGTGCAGTTAGGAATGTCTGTCAAGCAAATGTGCATCTTTCCAGCCGAAGCCAACCTGGTTTGCCCTGACTGCGGCCGTGGCCGCCCTGCTGCGGTGCTGGCAGGAGCCGCGGCACTGACGGAAGGAGCAGGTGAGGAGGCCTGTCCTGGTGTGACCTCAGCCTTGCCTGGTTCAGCCCCACAGAGACTGCTTTCGTCTGTGCCCTCCTGTTCATCCTGCGACAGAAACCTCTCCCAGGGCAGTGTGAGGGTTACTGAACTGAGTTAGAAAAGTGGAATTTTGGAATGAAAGGTAGAAGGAAAGAAAAATTTTAAACTGCTCTCTTCTTTCCTTGGTTCCTGCAGCTTGTGTCTGGCACAGACAGGCACAGGGCTCTACAAAGCCTGCATGTCCTGACCCACGCATGCAGGACCGTGCCCTTTTTCGCCTGTTTTTGGGAGGGATGGGGTGTTCCCAGCGTGTGGGGGCAGCGTGGGCAGTGCTGCTTTAAACGGGGCCTCTGAATGGAGATGTGCCGTCCACGGAGCATCTCCTCCTCGTGGTTTTGTGTTACCTCCCTGCCTTGTGAATGCACTTAGATGTCTTGTATACATAATTAACCTCTCTGCTGTGCTGGCAGACACTTTTATTGAACTGCCCATCATGACTCCTAAGTATTTTCCTCGGAGGATTGTGCAGGTTCAGAGGGCAGAGAGCTGGAGGAAACGCGCATGAGGCTGAGTGACTCTTGGCAGTTATGGATGCAGCTTCCCTGATTTACAGCCTGCTCTAGGAGCAGGAATGTGCATTTGGGTCAAGAGGTGTCTCTGTGGTCAGGATGCCTTGTCATAAATCCAGGATGCTGAGCATCAGGATGCTGCTGACGGATCTGTCGCGATAACGCCCATAAAGCGCGGGGGGCTGGCCGAGCGCTCAGGTCACTGGTGTGCTGAGCAGGTTCTGCCCACCCCGGCACTGCAGGCTCTGGCGGGGCTGTGCTCAGCTCCTCATCGTGTTTTCTGAGCTGCCTTTGAAAGGTGTGCGTGTGTCAAGGGGGAGAGGGGGCAGTGCTGAAGCTCTGACATTGACACGGCTCCTGTTCTGCCTGCTTCCATTTGGGATTTTCCACGCCGTGTGGAGCGAGTCGGGAGGAGGCTCCGAGCATTGCCCCTCTGACTTTGAGCTGAGCTTGTGCACAGCTGCAGAGAAGGAGCTTCCTGAAAGCCACACGTCCCTGGGCACGTGCTGGGTGAACAGCTCTGGGCCTTTCAGGGGTTATCAGTGGCACTGGGGGCACCAGCCCTTGGTCCTCAGCTGGGCACGCTTCAGGAGCAGCTCACGGGGACTGCTGGGCCCTGCGTCTCCTGGAAACCCAAGCCTTCCCTGCTCTGAAATTTAGGAAACACAGGGCAGGGTTTCTTCTGTATAATGCACTGGGTGAATCTAACAGTGTCAGTGTCCGAGGGAATTGTTCAGCAGCCCTTTGAAATGATTGCTGAGCTCGGTGGGTGTGCCTCACACCTGGGGGTGGCGTGAAATCCAGCACGGTGGGATGTCAGTGCTTGGGAACCCCCTCTGTCTGTCTGTCTGTCTGTCTGTCTGTCTGTGGAGGGAGAGAGAAGGGTGGGTGCAGGAAGGGTCCATTTTCAGCGGTTTTCCTTGTAAAAGCCTCGGTGTATGCCCCTCTTGGAAACTTTTTGCTTGAGTGGTAGCTTTCCCTGCTCCAGGTTCTTTAGGAGGTGGGGGCTTGCTTCCCTCGCAGAGGGAGAGGCTCTCCATTGTATGGAGGGCTGGTATCACCACAGTTTGACTTCGAGCCTGGGGCTGAGCTGGCAGAAGGGTGATAATTAGGCAGAGACTCACCCCCCTCTCTCTTGGAGTGCCGAGGCTCGCTGTGCCCCGTGCCAAGCCAGCATTCCTGGCTTGTCACAGACGTGTTTGGTGGCTTTTGGGGTTTGTTGTTATTTGCAGCACATCACCAGCCGCTCACCCAGACAGCTCCTAATTGCAGCAGCGCTCGAGGAGGGGAAGCGTTTCAACCCAAGCTTAGCTAACAGCGGCTTAATTTGTGCCCTGATCCTTGCAAACAGAGAAACTTCTCAGTCCTGGGGCTTCTCTCCCCGCTCCGCGGCGTTACCCGAGCTGCTCACGCGAGCTCATTGTTGCCGTAAAAGCCGAGGGAAGTTTGGATTTGCCGGTGCCACTGCGCCACATTTGTGAAGCATAAATGAGAAAACCTGCCCTGGCCTCCCTCTCCCATAAAGAGCTGCTCAGGTGGCTCAGCGTGGCAGGCTGCTGGGGGAAGGCGGAGGCGGCTGCTGCACCTGCTGATGCTTTGGCTCGGGCTGGTGGCACAGAGCTGCCGCGAATTCCCCCTGAGCTGCAAGCTGTTCGTGGCAGGAATGCCTCGCTCCGAGGAGCGCTCCTGCTACGACAACAAAGAGCTCTTTGATCCTTTCCATTTGGAGAACTTAAAACGAGAAAGCCAAACTACAATAAGACCAAGTTGGGTCATAAAAAGGAGAGCAGGAGCACCAAAGCGCTCCGGAGTGTAATTGTAGAAGCAGCAAATGCTTTGGCACTTAATTCTGCTTTAGTGTCAGTTCAACGTGTTTCACGTTCAGGACTGGAGAGCCCCTCGCCAAATGCTCTGCACAAACAACCCGGGGCTGCTCCTTGGTGTGCTCGGAGAGCCCCTGGCCCAGCGCGGCCCCTCGGCCCTGCTGCCCTCGGGGTGGAGCTGGCCCGCGGTGCAGAAACCCTCGGGGTAGCCTTTACCGGAGACACCCTTTACCGGAGACACCCTTTACCGGAGACACCCTTTACTGGAGCCTTGGGTGGGTGCTGCTGCTCTGACCCTGCTCTGTGAAAACGCTGGCACCGCTCAGGTCCCTGCCCTGGCACTGGGCAGTGACCCACGGCCACAAGGGCTGCTCCCAGCCCCTGGTGCTGCTCCCAGTCCTTGGTGCTGCTCCCAGCCCCTGGTGCTGCTCCCAGCCCGTGGTGCTGCTCAGACTGTGCTTTCCCTTTGCTCTGCACAGACCTGGGCCACGCTCCAGAGGTTTCCCTGAAAGGTGGCATTTAGATCAGGCATTTTATAAGGCATTTATCAGAAATTTGGCTAACAGATACCACATCTTCCCAAAGCTGTTGGGGTGTGTTTAAACAACAACAAAAAATGCTCTGAATTATTTCTTTGCAAAGAACTGAGCTGCGAGGTGGCACGGCCTCGTTGCATGGCCGGGCAGCAGCCCCTGGGCCAGCACCAACAGTCTGGTGGTGGCTGGTCCCAGGTGCTGCCTTGCAGAGAGCCTTGCAGGAGCAGGGTTGTGCCTCTACTGTGTCCTGCTCTGAGCAGGGAGCGTGGCTGGAGCTGCTGCAGTGGGATGGTGAGGGCAAAAGGCAGGAGCAGCCAGTGGGGCACACGTGGGGCACACGAAGCCCTCGCTCCTGCCCTGGGAGGGGACGGGGATGTGGGGCTGGGTGTAGGACCTCTCTGTCATGTGGCCAGACCATCACATTGGGCCAGGGGGCCCCTGTACAGCTCTGGGGCTTTCAAGAACTTCTTTATTGTAAAGAGTCAGCTGAAAGCATAAAGCTCCATGTTCTGGAGGGTGAGCGCTCTGCACGGTGCATCCCTGCCAGCGCCGTGTGTGTGAAATGTGGCTGGGCAGCAGCTCCCGGCTGGTGTCGGTGGCGGAGGGTGCAGCCCTGGGTCGTTTGCACCACGAGCTCCTGGGGAAGGGTGAGCCCGTGGCTGGAGGAGAGAGTGATGCTTGGCCAAAGCTGTCTCCCTTTTCTCTTTCAACCCCCTCTCTTCGGAGGAGTGAGGGGATGGCTGACAGACCCAAGGAGTGATTTGCTATGGCTTAAATAGGGAACTGGTTAAATTTTAAGTGTTGGGCACCTGATGCTTAAAAAATATTGGAAACCCTCACAAATTGATTTTTCCCCTAATAGATTGCTGTGGGTACAGCTCTTCATGGTGTAGGTAATGTGTGTGAATGATTTATCCTGTTGGGGATTATAAGGGAAGCTGTAAAATTATCTTGTCAGTATTTGAAAATCATTTGTGTGTCTGTGACGTGTCTTAGCACATACAGGAATGCTCTGTTTGGGGAAGTGAGGTCCTTATCCTGATTTATCTCTAGGTGCTTGTAAATGTTGCTGTAATTTCATGTTATCAAACCATTTAGCTCTTCCTCTTCCAGAACAAAGTTATTTTATCTCATTCACCTTGTTTACTTCAAATTAGCCCTGAGGTTGGCCTGAAGTTGCACCTTGTTATTCCTCCACCTCCTGTCTCCGTCTTAGGCTCTGTCGGCAAATTTGAAGGTATAAGTAAATACTTTTTTGTTATTAATAGAATAAGTTCCCCCTCCTACACACATGTTTTCTTTTCATTCCAGTCTTCATTTTCCGTGAAAAACTGACATTGCAGTACAAGCGGAAACCTCCCAAATTGCATGAAAAAGCCTTAATTCTCCTAGCAACAAGGTCAGGGCTCAAATCCAGTCCCTTTCCATGAGCATGGGAGGAACAACCCTTCCAATTACCTGCTCCCCCTGCGGTATGGATCCGGTCGGTTCACAGGCACCTGGGTTTGGGTGGATTTGAATCTCAGCCATGGTATTGTTTAAAAATTCTCCACTCACTGGGGAAGGGTTTGTAGTGGGCTGAGCCCTGAGAAACCTGGAGCTGGTTTTATGGCTTCCCATTGAAATCTGGTGGAACCCTGTGGTGTTGACTGATTTCCCCCTTTGCCACTCATGTGGCTTTGATCAAACCCAGGACTTGGAGAATGACACCCCCAGGAACTGGAACCATTGAGCTTTGCCCAGTTCTGCTGTTCATTAAAGCGTTTGTGAGCTTCCAGTTGTGGATGGTAAAATGAGGACCTTTGTGCCTATCCAGGATGGAGGCTGCTGGTCCTGTGGCAGAGCCCCTGTCCCGGCCCTGGCTTAGCAGAGTTGTTGCGAAAGTTGCCAGAATTTCCTTTGGCCTCTTAATGAGACCTTCCCTGGTGCCGAAAGCCTTGAGGCAGGAGGGCGCAGTGCTCGCCTGGGGCAAACTTCACCTTCTGTCCCACGGATGGAACCGAAGCTCTGCCAAAGGCATTACGCCCTGGAGGAACAGCTGGTCCTGGGGCTGGTGACTGCAAGCCAGCCTGGCTTTCCTCTCTTGCTGCCCGTGTGCCTCCAGCCTGGGTCACCGTGCCGATGGCTCCCCTCTCGTGGGTATTTGGGGCTCAGGGGTGCAGGAAGCCAGTGCAGCACAGCCCGGAGGGTTTCCCTCCTGTTCCGTGGTCCCCTGCCCTTCCCACAGACAGCAGCAAACTCCACGGCGATTGTGCAGCACCAGGGCTGGCTCCCCTGGCAGGGCAGGCTGAGCTGTCCTCAGGGAAGGGATGGGGACCGTGCAGGGCTCGGCTCCTTGCCCCAGCGTCGTGCCCAGAGGAGCCCCTGAGCAGAGCCGGGGCTGGGGGCTGAGCAGCTCACGCTGCTGCGGCTTTCCTGTCCCCCCTGGGACATGATGGCTGAAATGGCTAAAGACTGAGATGGTCTGACAGTGTTTAGTTTGGGTGGGGAGAGTTTAATAGCATATGTAGGCCTGCAGTTCTGAAAAACCCATCTGATTTCAGTGGGAAGATGAACTGGGCTATGATGGAAATCCTTCCTTTGGCTTTGCTGAGCACTGAATGAAGTCCTGTGTGATGGTTCTTATCTACTTATATCTACTCCTTAGTATCTTCTGATGCATAGATCAAAGTGCTGGTGCACGTGACATGTGACATTCTAGGTGCAGCACCAGTAACTCAGCAGTTAAAGGGGAAAACATGTTCTGGCAGAAGGTTATGGGTAAGAAGAATTTCCTCTGTGCTGAAGACGCTGTGTTGAAGATGCTGTTGTGTGATGCTGAGTCCTGAATGCAGAGATGCATGTTCTGCTGTGCTCACAGCCCAGTTCTGGGTGTGATAGTCTTAGTCTTCAGGCTGAGCTGAGCCCAGTTTGCCAAAATCTCAAGCCAGTGGCTCCATGGGGAAAGGTGTCCCAGGGAGGTGGGCATTCAGCTGTGGGGTGGTTGGGGAGCAGCAGTCATGGTCAGAAACCTCCAGCTCAGTGCTAATCCTGGCTCCCTCTGCGAGGAGGAAAGTGCTTGAGGGATATGGGTTTCTCGGCCAGCTCCGGGAGCTCTGAGCGGCTGCTTTCAGTGTGAGACGGAGGGATTGCGGAGGGGGAAGGGCCATGCCCGCTGCGCCACCAGAAATGAAACCCTCTTCCAAACAGAAACCTCCCCCAGGAGAGCAGAGGTGTAAGACCAGGCAATGGCCCATCCCCTCTCCGTCAGCGGCGCTGGGGTGGCTGAGACCTCAGTGCCACGTGTTCCCCCAGCCACAGTGGCATCAGGGTGCCAGGGGGATGCCAGCCCATCTGGGAACCATTCCGGGGTGGGAACAGCCCCTTCCCCTGCTGATGTCGCTCAGGGCTGGGGGTCAGAGCCAAGCCTGGGGTGCGCAACACCTCTCCAAAATAACCTCTGACTTCAGGGCTCTCCAGGGTCCCAGGGACCCGAGTGGGGCCGGGGACCTCAGTGGGTCCAGCACCTCTCTGGCTCCCCCCTGGAGCACCACGTGTGGTCCGTCTGCCAGGGGCTGCACTGGGATGAGGTGCGGCAGGGTTTTCAAACTGCTGTGGGGGCTTAGATTGAGCCTTGTAATGATTTTAGTGGGATTTGGGTAGTTGTGGGTGCAAACCCATAAGGTATTTCAGAAAACATCAAAAGTGAGGGGTAGAAGGGGAAACGCTGTTGTTTGGGCCATATGAGATTCTGGGGTTTGGGTTTTTTCTGACTAAGTATGATGTTTCCCTGGCACGAGTTCTATTCATCCTCTTTCCCTAATGGAAAAAGCAAAGCTGGATGTCTTGCTTTGCTTGCAGTTGAAGGCACTGGACTAGATAAACTTAACTGTTGTCTTTGAAAAATTTTTCTCCCCTTGGATAAGAGCATTTAAAAAAAGAAATTATGACCTCACGCTTTCATGCTTTAAAAAAAGAATAATTTTTATTTCAGCTGATGCTTGTTATGGCTCTTATTACCAATGTTTGAACCAAAAAAGAGGTCCAGATGTGATGATTTTATTTATGCCAAATTGCGTTTTGGTCACTGAGCTTGCATTTGGATAATTTATTTTTTCTTTTATTTTTTTTCTCCTTTTTCAGCCTGATGGCACCAGTAAGGAGTGTGTCTTCATTGAAAAAGTCCTCGAAAACAACTACACAGCACTGATGTCTGCGAAATATTCAGGCTGGTATGTTGGATTCACCAAAAAAGGGAGGCCACGGAAAGGGCCCAAGACCCGGGAAAACCAGCAAGATGTACATTTTATGAAGAGATACCCGAAGGGGCAAATGGAGATACAGAAACCTTTCAAGTACACAACAGTCACCAAGAGGACTAAGAGAATACGACCCACCAACCCCAGCTAAAAACAGACAAAAACAGTGTCACAATAAGAAACCACAAAAAGAAAAAAAAAAAAAAAACTGCACCAGAGGAATATTTTTACATTAAAAATAAGGAAGAAGCTCTATTTTTGTACATTGTGTTTAAAAAAAATAAAAATAAAAAAAATTAATAAAAGACTAGGTGGCAAATGCTGGGGAAAGCTGTTCGGGATTTATTGTGACTTGAAAAATGAAATGAACTGCTCTATTTAAATTGACTTCTTGTTGTTGATGACACACAGGTGCTTATTTTGCTTTTTTTTGGAAAGGACAACTTTTCAAGCATATCCCCAGAGAGAAAAAAAAAAAAAAAGAATTATTAAAAATAAATAAATAAAACCAAAGAAAACCAAAGTTCTTTCCCAAAGTTACTGAGACCCTGCCCCGCCAAGTGCCGGTTTGCAGTAATCTATTTATTGCCTGCTGCCCGCCGGCCAGGACAGGCGGTGGGAGCTGCAGGGAGTGAGGCCCGTGGAGCTCTCGGCGCATCGATCCTCTGTAACCTTCCTGACGACATAGGGAGTCACGGCTCCGTGATCCTGCATCCTGCTCACTTCTGGAGAATGCTGCTAACTACATTCAAGTGACTACAAGATGACCTAGTACACCAATGATAAGGGAATATTTTAAAACCAGCTATATTATATATATTATATATATATAAGCTATTTATTTCACCTCTCTGTATATTGCAGTTCCATGAACCAAGTATTACTGCCTCAACAATTAAAAAAAATTATTTAAAACATACGTACATATTTTTGCTGTTCACACTTCTTTCCCCTCCCTGAGCAGTGTTTTTTTAGTGCATATTTATCCTTTATGCGAGGCCAGCAGGAAATGTTCAGGGTACTTTCCCCACTATAAACTTCATTGCTGATTCTGTAGTTCCTCCTGTTCCTTAATACCATCTTCCTCTTCCTCCCTGGTTGTTCCCACAAGGAAGATTCTCAGTGGGGTGATGGTGGGCTGAGTGTGAGGAAATCCACGCCGGCGTTTTTCAAGAGCAGCACGTTTGAAACTTTTCAGTCCAACGAATATTTCCTAAAGCTGAGGCCAAGCAGAAAGTGAACTGGAAAATGAGGATCTGACTGCGTTAACACGTGCTTGCGTGCGGCTTGTGTTTTCTTCGTTAGCGGTTTGAGAGGGGCTCTTGCTTTCAGCTGTTTAATTCAATATTGTGCCTTTGAAACTTGCCCTCAGCCGGACAAATCCTTCTCCCTTGTCCTGTATGGTTCACCCAGCCCATCCAGTGAGTTGCTTCCCTGGTCAGTCCAGTCGGCTTTCCTCCCAGGAATTCTGCACAGGATGTGGGAGATGTAAAGTGCCCCACACACAGAAAGCGGGGAAAAGAAGCAAGATGAAATAACTGACCTCAGATTTTAGCTGGAATGGCAACGGAGCCCAGGTGGAGTTTTCAGGAGAAGCTCACTTGGCTTTTCCTTCTCTCTGTGTGCAGACATGGCTGCACTCCCTGGTTACAGCCAGGGCTGGAAACGCTCAAAGCCACTAAGAAAGCTTTTTCTTGTTAATCAGAAGAATGACTCTCCCCAGAACAAGCTTTCCCAAGATAACTTTGAGAGCTGCAGCCAAATCCTGCAGATCAAAGCTGTTTGGGAGATGGTGCAGATAAGCATGCAAGCTTGAGGATGCTTATCTGAACCAATCTCCAAACCTTGCAAGCCTAGAGAAAAATGAGCAGTGCTCAGCAGGGTCACTCCACGCTGCTCCAGGAGAAGTGGGGCAGCCGTGCAGGTGATGCCTCCCCAGCTAAGCACAGCAGGTCACTCAACAGCCCCTGTCCCAGTGCATTACTGGGAGCTGCTCTCCTGGTGCACCTGGAGACAGGCACAGAAGCAGGACCCAGCGGTGGAATTGGTTGGTGGGGGCTGGAAGGCTTTGCCAGCTTTGTCTTCAGATTGATTCATGTGGGAAGGATTTGGGGAAAGTTCAGAGGAGTGCTGGGGTGGAGGATTGGGAGCAGCTGGAGATTTGCTGTTAGTACCTCCAAGAGGAGACACCCGGTTGATTTCCAGAATGAGAAATGTTTTATGGGTGCCTTTTTTCTCCTTCAAATATTGCCACGGCCCATGGCCCTGATGGTTTCACTGTTAGAACAACAGGGCTTGTTTGCCATTGGAGAAATTTGAAGAGGTGAGCAGCTAAGGCTGGAGAAGTCTGGGCAGAAGGGATCTCCTGTGAGGCTGGGAGCAACCAGGGAGGATCTGCTCCCTGTCCCACAATGCCCACTGAGTTTGGAGACTGGCACATGGGAGGGAGGGGCTGTGCAACTGGGAGCTGGGGCCTCTGTCCCTCGTGTCATTGCTTTACAGGAGTATTTCCTGGACAGCAGGGGGACAGGTTCCTCAGGCTGTGAAAAGTCCGTGTGGTGAGGACGTGATGCTCACCTGGATCAGGCGACGCTGGAGGGATTTGTTGGCTGATGGTGCACATTAAGTGTTTGTGTTTGAACGTCTGCTTTCAGGCTTTATTAACAACAAAAGCAGGGGTAAAGATGAGAAGAATTCACACCAGGTCCCCTTCAGAGGACCTTCACGTTGGACAGAAGGGTGCTCGGGGTAGGACATGTTCAAGGAATGAACAGAAATAGGGAAATCCATCCCGTGCCCAGTGAGGGACAGCCCTGTGCTTGGGGCAGGCACAGGGTGCTCCTGCCTTGGGCAGTGCTCGGGGGTCGGGCCAGGGGCTGGTTGTAGGTGGCTGTCAACAGCCCCGCTGGACAGGTCCCTCTCTGACCTCCAGACCAGAGAAGTAACTTGCCTGTGGTGTTTAACCTCATTTTGTCCTTTCAGAAAGTCTTCGGTCGCCCTGAATTCCAGCTGAGATTTCCCACGTAGGCTATTACATTTGCTTTACTTTATAATTGAAGATTGTTAATGAGGATTTAACTGCTATTGTGGGATTCTCCTCAAGAGCGAGGGATGTAACATGAGGGATGGCATTCATGCGTGTGGAGCTCTGAGCGGGCACACTTCAACCACTGCTCTGCTTAACTGGGTTCAATGAAAGCACATTGGAGCCGCTGCCTCAGGAGCACTGCTGGGTTTGTCACGCTGTTTCCATAGCTGGGATCAGAGAGAGGCACCGTCTGATAACACCGTGGTTGGCTTCGCTGGGTGCAGGAGCCACTGAGCCCAGGAGGGAAACCTGGGGGGTCCAAGGAAGTTTTCTGAGCGTGTTGCACAAACCGGAGCTGTTTGGTGAGACCTTGAGTGGGGCAATCTCCCGTGCTGTCCCTGTGAGGGTGAAGGGTCAGTGGTCACAGCTCAGCTAGGCTCAGTGTCTGGTCCAAGTAGGGCAAACCCTTCACCATGGTGGTGTTGTGCCCTGCCTGGGGCTTACCACTGGCCAAGACAACAAAGAGTGTCCTGGTCCCTGTGCAAGGTGTCTGCCAGCCCCCTGCCAACCTGCCCTGGCCCATGGAGCTGTCAGCGGGTGGGAGCAGGTGACTGAGTTCACGTCCCTGCAGCTGGAACCCCGAAGTTGGTGTGGTCTTTTCCTGCTCGACAGCAGAGTTGTTTCGTTCTCTGCTGATGCAAACGCAGGTGCCATGGCAGGCTCTGACCCGGAGCACCCCGACGGAGCCTGATCCGCCCCTCTCGGCCAGCAGCTGGCTTTTGGCAACGCTCCCTGCACAGCCCCGAGCCCCGCTCAGTCACGCTCGTCCGGCAGAGGGAAAAGGGTCACACAAAGCAGGGGTGTCCCCCAGGAAAACGGCTTTTCTCTGCTGTCCACTCTCAAGGCATTGAACATCGTGGGTTGTGTCTGCTGCGAGGCAGAGCAGGTATATTCCTATGCAGAATTTCCTGGTGCTGTGCCAAAGGGTGGAAGTTTATACTTAAGATTCACAACAGCTGTTTAAAGTGCCTATGTCTCGTGCCAGCCATACCACCTGAATGGCCAAGGGATATATATAAAACTTCAATTATTTTTTGAATGTTTGTTGTTATTCATTTGGAGACAGATGAGAGGAGATTCCTCACAAATGATGTAACCTATGCAGACTGTTATTTCCAACAGTGTGAGCTGAAAAATTAGGGAGGAAAAACCAGGTCAAACTGAAACTTTTCTTTTTTTTTCTTTTTAAGTGAGACAAAGTACTGAGTGGAGTGATTTGGGTTTACCAGAGACATTTAATTCACCCTATTAAGGATTTCTTTAATTTCTTTAAATATATGTGATTTAATAGGGAAAAAAAAAGAGAAATAGAAGCTTCACTTTGAAAGTAGAAAACAATTATGTGATGTGTAAAAAAGTCTCCCCTGCCTATTTGTCATTTGAAACTGATTTGAGCCCCCCATGGAAAACGCCAATCCTATGGCAGTTTGCTGTTTCTTTAGCAAAAGCTGCCTCCCTCCACTCACTGAGGCCCTGGATGGAACCTTTTCCAGAGCCCCCCGATGGGTGCAGAGCCCAAACCTTCTCCCTGTCCTACCCATTCCTGCTGCCCTCCTTCTGCTCCTCCTTTTATCAGAGGCTGAATCCTGGCTGATGGGGACAAAGCTCAGGACACCGTTTCCTTTCTCCTGTAGCATTTTAAGCTTGCAGTGCCCGTGTTAAGGTGCCAGCCCAAGGAGATCCACACTGTGAGCATCCTCCACAGAGTCCCTGTCCCTCAGCAAGGTCTGGCACGTACTGGGGGCTCCGTGGCCATCAAGACCTGTGAATTTAGTGGTTACTGACACAGATAAGCCAAGCTGTGAGCTCTGGGCTGGTGGTGACCGGTCCCTGACTGTGTTTGTTGTGGGTGGGACTCGTTTCTACTCAGAAAATTACGGAAAGTTTAGTCCAACCAGTGCAGCGTGAAGGTGGCTGACACCTGCCTGGGCAAGGGCTGATTCCCAGCTCTGGAGCAGACTAAAGGGTAACTGTCTGCACATCCCAGTGGCTGCCAGGCTGGAGGACCCGTGGCTGAGCCACAGGAAGCAGAACTGAGTTATGCTGGGCTTGGAAAACAACCGGTTGAGTTTCCCAAGCCACATCAAACCCATCTAAAGAGAGATGAATTGGTCTGCTCAGGCCTAAAGGATAGAAAACACTGCCTTTGTTTTGAAAAAAACAACCGCAGCGGCCAGGAATAACAGAAGACGTAACCGCACCAAAGCCTCTGATGGGAGTTTCCTCCTCGGTTAAGCAGCGCAGGCATCCCGAGGTTCGTGGTGTGTTTTGAGGGATGTCCTGGATGCAGGACAGCATGACCCAGCTGGGGGAAGCGCTGCAGGTGATGCTGACATTCCCCTTCCCAGCTGAGGGCTTGTTCCTCCCTTGGGATGTGTTTCCAGCTGCTTGTGCAATCCCAGTCTTGGAACGGGCATTTTTTTTCTGCCGAAGAGGAAATTCTGAACCTGCTCATGCCCCGAGTGAATGCAATGAGCTATGGTGATCATGGGAGAAATTTGTTATCGGGAAATTTCACCCCAAAACTTTGCAGCTTGGGGACCCAGAGACACGTGCCCATTTTGGGGTACACCACTATCACTACCCAGGAGAGAGATGCCACCAGCAGCTCTGGCATGGGTGGAGCAGCAAGGGTGAAGGGAAAGGCTGGCCCAGAGCGTTGTGAGGCTGTGCAGAGTCAGCTGGGAGCAGCCCCTGTGGTGGCCAGTTTGGAGCTGGCCAGGAGCAGAGCCCGCCATGGCCAGCTGGGAGGTGACCATGGCCAGCTGGGAGGTGACCACAGCCGGCTGGGAGGTGACCATGGCCAGCTGGGAGGTGACCATTGCTGGCTGGGAGGTGACCACAGCCGGCTGGGAGGTGACCATTGCCGGCTGGGAGGTGACCGTGGCACGGGCCTGGAGCTGCTGCCGGCCAGAGGGATTTGTGTGCGAGGCCGGAGGGAGCGGCGTCAGGAACCAGGGGAAGGAGATGGTGTGTGATGGATGGGCCGTGGCCCAGCCAGCAGGGCCCGAGCTCCTGGGAGGTAGCACATGTTACTTTGATCAGATGATCGGATTTGCATGAATCAGAATGTAAAAATCTTGGCTGGGGTTTACAAAGGAGTCTAGAGAAATGAGCTGCCTCTTTATCTATGTATCTGACACGAGCACAGAGTGAAAACCCTTCCACTCCTTGGTGGGACCATTTTCCAAGGAGAGACAGCTATGTGGAGCTTAGATGTTGTTTACAGCCATGGCAGGCTTTCGGGCTGTGATCATCTCTGCTCCAGAGCTTTCAAAAGGATAAAATGAGCCTCCTATTATAAGGACTGAAAATAATCCTAAATGAATAACACACATGCAGCTTTCACAGGCACACATTTCTGAGCCATTGGAAATGTTGGCACATGCAAACAAACAAAAACACATGTCCCAGGCCTCTGGTTTTCATAGATTTCTGCATGCCATGACATTTGGGGGGGTGGCATTGCCAAGAGCTAACGAACCAGATTCCCAGGCTTGACTTGCAGAGCTGGCTCGGTGACACAGGACTAAGAAGGGAGGTCTTTGGGCTGGGGACAGGCTCTGGGGACCACAGCCCCGCAGGAGAGCCTGCAAGGGGTGCCTGCCCTTGGGGGGACGGGGCAGCAGGGAGGGCTGATCCCTTCGGGGCAAGGTGGGCAGTGGGGAGGCTCCAGGGAAAGGTGTGCAATGGGGAGGCTTTCTAGAAGCAACCTGAGACCAGGGATCTGCACTCAACTCCCCTGGAAGGCAAAGAGATGATGGAGAGCAATTGCTTGGAAAGCCAGAGCTGACAGCAGTGCCTAAAGCACTCTCTGGAGAGAAAGTCTGGGTGAGTCGCATGTGTGTGACTCCATCTGATCTTCAAGTTGCCATGACGGTGACACTGGCAATCACCATCAGAGCCAGCACCAGCCTCTGGGGACCCCGAGGGTGAGGGATAGGGACCGTGCATCTGCCCAGAGCTGGCAGAGAGCTGGGCTTGTGCAGGCTGTGCCCTGCAGAGCAGCTGGGTGCTCACACAGCTCATGTGCACCATCCGTCTGCCTGCCTGCCTGTCTGGATTCCTTGGGAAAGGTAAAACACCGTTTCCTGCAGGGTCAGATATTTTGGAGGGGAAAGAAAGCAATTTGTGGCTGTGTTGTCTGCCTGATCAAAAGTGTTACCGGACTGAGCTACACAATGTGCACTCTTTAAAGCGGTCCCAATTAGCCCCTCTTGCTAATGCTGCGTTTCATTCCTGGGAGACTGCACTGGGAGAGCTGTTATGACTTTGTGATTGTGCACATACCTTTATGTGCTTTCATTCTTAATCCCCTTTTTGCAGAAGCCAAAAGGTCTTCCAGCCAAAAAGGAAATCAAAACCTTTTGTTGGCTGCTTCGTAAGAATTAAGGGTGGGATGAAGGTTGTAGCAGGATCTTAATTAGCCATTGTAAATAACGAGAGCGGCAGTGCCTGCAACCATATACCACCTTGGGTTGAGATATTGTCAGACCACACAAAGCTAGGTGAATGGGCAGCACAATGGCAGATAAAATTCACCCCTGATAACTGCAAGGCAAGGCACGGCGAGGAATAATTCGAGCTGTGCCTGCACTCTGTCGGGTTCCACGTTAATTGTAATCGTTTACACTCACAAAACGAGCGCAATCACAGCCACTCTGGGGTCTTTTTTCCTCTTTGCTCTTGTGAGAGTAAAACAAAATACGAGGATGGTTAAAGAGAGGGATGTAAAATATTCCCTAATTCCTGTCTGCTCACAGTATAGATCCGGAGGGGACCCTTGCTAACACGCCGAGCTTCTCTCTGGATATCTGATCTCAAAAGGGGATATAGTGGAAATAATAAGTGTTCAGAGGCTGACAATGAAAATACTTAGAGGCCTGGTGAGGGAATGCTTTATGTAGGTATTGAAAGGACTGTGCCTGCTTCATTTAGAGACAGGAAAGTAATGAATAGTCTAGACTGCAGAGAAAGTAAATTGGGATCTCCCACTCACCTGCTCTCCCAACACAGAGAAATTCAATGAAAGGCAGCAAACGTCAAAACTACTGAAAGAGAGCGGTTCTTGACTTGGGGAAAATTAACATGGAGCATGGAAACTAAGCTTTGGGATCAGACAGTGGGAGCCTGGAGACCAGCCTCGGAGGGGCAGGGCAGCACACCCCCTCACAGACTGGTGCTTCACCCATCCCGCCCAGTGAAAACCACTGGGGTTCAACTTTGTTTCGTCCGTGTTAAATAGCTCTGGACAAAGAGTGAAATAGCTCCACACGTGCTCTGAGTCCCTACCCTGTCCTGTGTCACAGAAGGCTGTTGTTCTCACACTCCTATGCTGGCTGAAGGAGCAGCAAAGATGCTCCGTGATGGCCTCACAGGACACCTGTAGGGTCCATCCTTGGTCTTTTATGTTTCCACCCCCACAAGAAGCTCCACAGGCACCTCTTTCCAAGGAGACCTTTGCCCGTGTGGCAGCCCTGGTTGCAAACCCTACCTTGCCTTTTCTCTGAGTGCTTTTTGGATTCCAGAGTCCTTCCTGTGTCACAGAAGGACCATCCCATCTGCTCACCATCGAGACAGTGTCATGTGGGATGTGGCAGGGATGTACGGCCGTGTGTTGTGTGGAGAGGAGAACTGTCTGTGTTAACAGGGTGACCCAGACCTTGTCCAGCCCTCGCTGCCTTTCACATCAGCCAGCCAGACAGCTAAGTACAAGCAGTCCCATTCTGGAGGTGGAGAAGTTGGGATTACTCATCTGTTCTTGAACATGGCAAGTTTTGCCCTCCGTGTTTCGCAGCCTGATCCTACAGGCTCCTCGCATACATTTGGGCTGAGATCTTTTGGCGCCTGAGGGATTTGGGTGTTCAAGTCCCATCCATTTGGCACCTCACAGCCAGATTTCTCCCGCGACCTCAGGAGGAGATCCATGCACACGGCAGGCCCGTTGCTCTGGGAATCTAAATGGCTGCACGGCACGGTTTGCTGGGAAGCACCAGAAGCAGCTGCTGGGTGGGAGGCGAGTCTGGCTCCGAGAGCTCTGGGGCCCCGCGGTGGCTGGGTGTCCTCTCCCGGAGCAGGGCTGGGCCCGGGCCGCCCGGCTGCAGGCCCAGCTGCGGGTGCTGCCGGCAGAGGCTGCCGTGGGTGGTCTGAACGCGGCCCAGGGTGCCCTAATCTACCATCTGCTGCAGCAGCCAAGTGATTCAGGGCTGGCTGTTTGCTTCGTACCTCCGCAAGGTGTGAACCCCGACCGCGGCCTGCTTTGAGAGAAGACAGTGAGGGCAGACCCTCGCCCTTTCCGGGTGGCTCCTCCAAACACAGCGTGGCTTCGCTCGGGTGGTGGGACCTCCTGCCACCAGCTCAGCCACAAGGCCGGCAAAGCCCTTCTCTCTCCCAGGGCATCACTCTCCAAGTGCCTGGAGCAAGCCAGATACCACAGGCAGCCGCCAGCTGCCTCGGGAGGCAGGGATCGCCTGCAGGAAGTGACTGACTTGGCAAATAAACCCAAACCCTGCCCTTGGGTGGAATTCATGACATGTAAATTTATAGGTGACTTCTGCGTAGCGAGGGAGCAGTGATGGAGTGAATACCTTACGGTTGTGCTTCATTAAACGCGTTTCCAGCCGAGCCAAGAGGTTCCGACACCAGAACAGCAATCAAAGCCTCTCCTGGCAGCTTCACAGCCACGGGAAAAAGGGCCTTGCTGTCCCTGGGACAGACAACAAGCTCCAGGGTGGGTTTGGCAGTGAGCAGAGGGGAGCAATGACACCTGAAGCAGCCCTGCTGGTGGCGTCTGTCCTGCTCAAAGAGGTCAGACAGTCATTGCTCCAGGAGAAATTACCCCAGGTCCTTGAAAATGGCAGAAAAAATGGATCAAAGGAGTGCGCAGAGATGAAAGATTAGCAAAAGTCATTTGGTTTCCAGAGAAGTGGTGGTGGGTGCAGGTGAAAATGTGACTGTGGCTGGAGGTTAGAGAATCAGGGGAGGGCTGTGCCTCTGTCTGCTGGCAAATACCTGAGCCAGAGAATTTTGTTTCATTATCTGCTTCTGGGGGTGTATTATCAGCTTCACATCTGTCATGCAACTTCTCTGCTGTTTGAAAGGTGTTGCTGGTTCCAGACCAGGAAGTGCCTCTTCCTGGAGGGCACAGGGACACCTGCTAGAGGTGCTGGATTTGCTGGGACGATGGAGGGGAAAATGTGAGCCCCCACCTGCACGGGGAGAGTGCAGGGCCTGCGGTGGGGTCCCTTGCCTTGCTGTATCTCAAACACATGCACTCGGTGTCCTGCAGTGATATCGGGGGAAACTGAGTCAATTATCTCCCACCATCTCTGCTGAAAGTGGCACTTAATCCTTTCCTTTAAACCTTTTATCTGACATTAAATGGTCATTAGTTTAAAAGAAAAAAGTTAAGCTGACTCACTTTCCAGCTGGAAAAACCTTTATAACTGCAGTAAAATTGCACCGAGGGCATGTACTGATAACATTGTTTTAGGGAACAAACAAAAACCACCATCCGTTTTGTATTCATTATTTTTAAATGAATTAAACAAACAAGATCACTGGTTTGTAACTTGTGGGCACATTATTGTGTTTACTATGAGACCTTCCTGGAAATTTCCCGAGTTAGAAGAAACATTTAAATTATAACCAGCTACAATCTTCTGGTGGGAATCTTTCCCAGTCATAAATAATAAGGAAGTCTTTACGCTGATGAGGAGGAATTCAGATTCATCTCCCCAGTGTTTTCAGTCAAACCCAGGAACCCAGGACCCTGCTGTGGGGATGCAGGGATCGTTGCTCAGGCTGTGGGTGCAGCGGTGAAAGCAGGAGACCCGGCTCACCCGCCTGTCCTGCTCCATGCACTCGTTAGCTGTTTGCATCATTAAGGAACGAGCCTCTGCTCTTGGCTGGGCACCTACACCTACACCCAACACCTACACTGTACCACCCTAGAAGAGCCCAGGTTTTCCCCCAGGGCTTCTCTGGCTGGGAGGTGTCACAGAATCGCAGACTGGTTCAGGTCAGAAGGGACCTTAAAGCCCATCCAGTCCCACCCCTGCCATGGGCAGGGACACCTCCCACTGTCCCAGGCTGCTCCAAGCCCCGTCCAGCCTGGCCTTGGACACTGCCAGGGATGCAGGGGCAGCCACAGCTCCTCTGTGCCGGGGCCTGCCCACCCTCACAGGGAAGAATTTCCTCCTTATATCCAATCTAACCCTGCCCTCTGGCAGTGGGAAGCCATTCAAAGGAACAGGGAGGGAGCCAGACTTAGTGGGAGCTGCTGGGAGAGTCAGCAGCCCTTTCTGCTCTGACCATGGTGTGACCCAGGCAGGGATGGGGGTGCAGTTGGGGCCCTGGAGCAGCTCCCACCCCACTGTGCTCCAGTGACCACCGGCCTGGGGCACACAGGGACACCCTCACTTGTGCCTGGTCCTGGCACCACCTCAGGGACACCTTCGCCAAGGCCATGCTGAACCTGGGGTTGGACTGGGATGATTAAACAAGGGCTAAACATTAAATCAGGAATCAGCTAGGGGTCTGGTGAAATATGACTGGGAATTTTGTCCTTTGTGCCTTGAAAAGTACAGCTAAAAGAAAAGGATTAAGTTTTGCATTTTTTAACAAGTTTTTTTCTTGGAAAGTTCTTTGTCTTTTTCCAGACTAGAAACAAAGTCTAGAAATACTGAAATGTGAAAAGAATGTATTTCAGGTCCCAGGTTTTCTGCTATTGACAAAAATACAGGCTTCCCTCAATGCAAAATTTTTGCTTATATGTAAATGTGTGGAGATTTCCAGTCAGTTCTGACACTGGTTATTCAGTTCTTAAGTTTTGAAATGGCAGTGTTGAATTTTCCCATGGTTAACAGAGCAGTGCCAGGCCCTCTCCTCCTGCCCCCAGCCCGGTGTCACCCATGGCAGGGCAGCACTGAGCCAGAGCAGGGGACAAGGGAGGAGGGCAGCTGCTGGCTGAATCGGGGCTTTGTTGACCAGCTCTGGTCAACAGACCAGCTCATGGCCAGTCCAGCTCTTGCCATCCAAGCATTTCTGACCAGTTCGTATGTGAAGCTCCCGAGCAAGGTGTGCTGTGACTCCTTCCCAGGACACTCAGTGCAGAAGCAATCCTGGTGCTTGTTTAATTTACTGCTAAATTATAGATTGTGTGGTCCGTGAACCACTGAATGGAGGGAGCCACTGTGGTCCATGAGCACTTGGTGCTGCTGAATTTACACGGGAGGGGTAAAATTCCTGCAGTGAAAACCCTCCCATGGCTCTGGGAGCTCAACCATGCCCCACGAGGTCCTGCTGGTTTCGGGGAAGGTTTGTCACCAGGTAAATGAAGGGGAAGTGACTCCAACCTTTAGGCCTGGGTCTGTTTTTACATGTGGACACTTTACTAACAGGCCACACGACCTGGCTGTGGCTGCCCCGCCAATGTCGGGCGAGTGGGTTATTTGCACTCGTTTGAACGTTTTGCTTGTGCCGACAGGGAGCCGTCCCTTGCTACCTGCTCTGCTTCATTCGCCACAGCCAGGCAGCTGGCAGGACCAAAGGCTCGTGGAGCTCCGTGTGCTTCCCAGGACCTCAGTCCTGCCAGGGTTATGTGGCAGTAACAGCAATAAAGCAGAGCAGCCCCTGTGCCTGCTGCTGCTGCTGCCCGTGGCTGCCAGGCTCTCCTCGTCGGACTGGGATTTACTGGGGCTTACTGGGGCTGTGCTTTCTGGGGCTGGAGGTTTGTCCCACATTTAGCACACCAAGGGCTTTGCATGAGAAAATCCATCGTAACTAAAGGGCAGGACAAAGCACGACAGAAACAACGCGGGGCAGGAGCCCCTTCTCTGTGCACAGGAGCTGCTGTGAGAGGCTCCTGTTTGCATAACGAAGAGCTCGGCTTTTGCTGTCTGCCTGACTCATTTATGCTTTTCTGCAGCTCCGAGCCCCAATCCAGCCAGACTTGACATTAGCAGATGCCAAATGAATATTTGCACAAATGTTCACCAGCGAGTTTTCGTGCCGCTCCCTCCCTCAAGGTGGCAAGTGTGGGTGTGGAGAGAGCTGCCCTACCCCTGTTTGCGAACATGTCCCTTTGAACTCCCTGGCAGGGAG
Source organism: Rhagologus leucostigma (assembly GCA_013397725.1). Taxonomy (NCBI): domain Eukaryota; kingdom Metazoa; phylum Chordata; class Aves; order Passeriformes; genus Rhagologus; species Rhagologus leucostigma. The sequence goes on from VZTD01001818.1 coordinate 141,110, forward strand.
GGTGAAAGAGAGGGGAAAAGGTTTTCCAAGCAAGAAAATAAAAATAATTAATAAAAAAAGTCATCTGAACAGGTTCCAGCCTGTGTTATTTTGTTGTTAACCCAGAAACCTGTGGATACTGAAATCTGGGAAAGGAGTGGAGGAATGGAAACGGACTCAGTAAGAGCGAGAATGTGGTGAGAAAGAAAGCAAAGCCGAAAAAGCCTCAAATCATGATTTTGCTTTGTTGATATGAAAATTAGACACATACAAATTAGCTAGGAAATATCCTGTTTCTTTCAGGGTGTTGGGGGAGGAGGAGGCATTAACCTTAGAAAGGGAACTCTCCGGCCACCCCAGGGAAGGTGGGAAGTAAGTGTTGGGTGATGTGTTGACTTTAATGCAGGAAAGGAGGCTGCTGCCGGGAGCAGCACTAATCCTACATCTGCCTTGGGCTGCAGTCGTTAACATCCTCCTTTGTCTCCTGGACACGAGGGCCCCGTTCCAAGGGGTTCCCCTCACACTGTCCTGGGCACAGGGGCCACGCCTTGGCTGGGGAGGGCTGGAGGGGCCGGGTGGGGAGGGGTTTCCAGCTGAGGAACCCGAACCTGCCCGCCTGGAGGCTGCCGCGGTGGGCACAGCAGTGCGTGCTCTGCCGCACTCGGGGAATCGCAGGGATTTGGTGGTGGCCCCACGGGAGCAGGACAGACCCTTCCCATCCCCACAGCCCCCCAGTGGCTCAGGTGGGAGGCAGGGTCAGCCACCTCCCCCAGACCTCCTGAGTCCCCAGCTGGGACTGCCACGAGCCTGGCGCTGGGGAGCGGCAGCGGAACGCCTGAGGATGGAAGAGTTAAGCACACCCTGGCAGCGCTCCCCTGCCTCCCCTCCCCAAGCTCATCTAGCAGATGGGGGAAATACTAATTATCCCCGAGTGAGTGTAGCTGTGTGGTGAGGGTGATGCTGTCCTGGAGCCGTGCCACGCCACTCAGCACGAGGCAGAGCTTCCGAGGGAGCGGGGTGAGCCCGTTTGGGGTGACCTGCGGGGACGTGGTGGCACCAGCCTGGCAGGAGGATGCTGCAGCAAACCCCATGTTCAGCAATCAAAGCAAGGGCTGGGAATAGGCTTGGCTTTTCCCATCCTGCTGTACCCATGCTTTGGGCACACTGATATCCCTAATTCCTCCCAGGAATTCCCAGAAGAACAAGTAGTTTTTAACCACTGCAGTTCATCCTTGCAGGTGACTGGAAAGCTGCTCTGGCAGAGACTGTTTCGTTAAAAAACAAGCAAACAAACAAAAATCCATGGATTTAGCATGTCTGAGATGCCAAAGGTGCCTTGTCAGCAGCCAGGTTGTCCCTGGGGTTTGCCGGGTGGAGGGACTGGTTCCAGCTCTGTGTTCTGAGGGAGGGTCTGTGCATCTGCCCCTCCCTTCTCCCCCCAGCTCCCTGCCACCGCTCCGGGCTCTGCAGATGAAAGCTGCGTTCCAAACAAAGCATTATTGATTATTATCCCCTCGAATTTCAGAGCGGGCTTGCATTTCATGTACACGCTACAGTCCATGGGCTTGCTGGAATAAATAACACATGGGAGCTTGTTCGTATGCCGAGTCAATAGGGAGCTGTCGGCTTTCATGCGATTTCACACATTTTTTCAGCTAGCTCAGCAATCCAAATGCAAAAATCCAGCAAACAGGGACATCGTGTTTATTTCTGACAATCCCTGGAGAGGGCTGTATCCGTAAACCAATGAATGGATTACACTCATCCATAGATGATGGGGTTTTTTCCATCTGTGACAGATATTATGTGGAAAATCTCCATTTAATATCTGATCCAAGAATAATTCAATACAAGTGAGTAATATAAGTTAAAAATGCTGTAAATTCTGCTTAACTCCTTCAGGGTGGAAGGCAGAAGCTGGGGGAATTGTGCTTGCTCGTGGTGTTTCGACTCAGAAACCCGACATCCATACAGCTCTTAGGAGCACAGCCTGTGACCGAGTGATCAGGTTTAGACCCTGCTGAAGGACATCCTAAAAGCCTGGCTGGGAAACGAAAGAGGGGTCTGAAAGGCAGAGGCTGCAGGTGGATCTCAGTCAGTGTTGTCATGAGGGATCGCTGGTCTTCTGGACTAGTCCAGAGTCCTGGCATCATAGAATCACAGAATTATTTGGGTTGGAAAGGACCTTAAATCTCACCTCATTCCAATCCCCTGCCATGGGCAGGGACACCTCCCACTGTCCCAGGCTGCTCCAAGCCCCATCCAGCCTGGCCTTGGGCACTGCCAGGGATCCAGGGGCAGCCACAGCTGCTCTGGGCACCCTGTGCCAGGGCCTCCCACCCTCCCAGGGAACAATTCCTTCCCAGTATCCCATCTAACCCTTGCCTGGCAGTGGGAAGCCATTCCCCTTGTCCTGGCACTCCAGGCCCTTGTAAAAAGTCTCTTTCCATCTTCCTTGTTGGCTCCCTTGAGGCACTGCAAGGCTGCAGTTAAGTCACCCTGGAGCCTTCCCTTCTCCAGGCTGAACAATCTCAATTCTGCCAGCCTTTCCTCGTAGGGGAGGTGCTCCATCCCTCTGACCCTCTTGTTGGCCTTCTCATGCCCGGATGGAGCACTGAGGGTATGGTCAGCAGCTGCAAGACAGTGGTTAATTGTTAACGCGTGGTGCTCAGTTCAGAATTGATGTTTGCGGGTGAATCCCCCCGAGGCTCGCGCAGTGTTGGCTGGGGCTTTGCCCCTCCGTGGCACCGGGCGCCAGGGGTGCCCTGCAGAGCAAACCGGGGTGATGAGGCTGCTGGGTGAGATTCCTGAGCGGCAAAGTGGGGAGCACAGAAGCACCCTAAGCAGAGGGAGGTAAGGCTTCCGGCCAAAATCCTGGAACATTGTGATCTTGGGCTCTGTGCACCGGCTCTGGCCTTTTGGGTGTTCCAAAGGTGGCTTCCCGTAATTCCTGACCTGGTTTGGTTCGGACAAAAGGGGCAGATGATGAATAGCAGACTCCAGACCTGCTCCTGAAGACTCAGCAGGATGCCCTAGAAGCAGCGGGAGAGACCGAGACACGAGCTGGGTGTCCGAAACGGAGGCTGGGGGGAGCAGCTTCTGCTGCCCGCTCTGTGGCACTTGTGAAAGGTAACGCGGTCCTGAAAACACGGCAGCAGGAATGGGGAGCTGTACGTACACATACGCACACATGTGTACACACACACACNTTCCATCTTCCTTGTTGGCTCCCTTGAGGCACTGCAAGGCTGCAGTTAAGTCACCCTGGAGCCTTCCCTTCTCCAGGCTGAACAATCTCAATTCTGCCAGCCTTTCCTCGTAGGGGAGGTGCTCCATCCCTCTGACCCTCTTGTTGGCCTTCTCATGCCCGGATGGAGCACTGAGGGTATGGTCAGCAGCTGCAAGACAGTGGTTAATTGTTAACGCGTGGTGCTCAGTTCAGAATTGATGTTTGCGGGTGAATCCCCCCGAGGCTCGCGCAGTGTTGGCTGGGGCTTTGCCCCTCCGTGGCACCGGGCGCCAGGGGTGCCCTGCAGAGCAAACCGGGGTGATGAGGCTGCTGGGTGAGATTCCTGAGCGGCAAAGTGGGGAGCACAGAAGCACCCTAAGCAGAGGGAGGTAAGGCTTCCGGCCAAAATCCTGGAACATTGTGATCTTGGGCTCTGTGCACCGGCTCTGGCCTTTTGGGTGTTCCAAAGGTGGCTTCCCGTAATTCCTGACCTGGTTTGGTTCGGACAAAAGGGGCAGATGATGAATAGCAGACTCCAGACCTGCTCCTGAAGACTCAGCAGGATGCCCTAGAAGCAGCGGGAGAGACCGAGACACGAGCTGGGTGTCCGAAACGGAGGCTGGGGGGAGCAGCTTCTGCTGCCCGCTCTGTGGCACTTGTGAAAGGTAACGCGGTCCTGAAAACACGGCAGCAGGAATGGGGAGCTGTACGTACACATACGCACACATGTGTACACACACACACGTACATGTACATACACACACGTGTACATACACACACACGTGTACATACACATACACACACACGTGTACATACACACACATACCTGTACATACACATACACACATACGTGTACATACATATGTACATGTACATGTACATATACATACACATATACATGTAAATATACATATATGTGTATATATACATACACATGTATGTGTACGTGTACATACACATATACATATACATATGCATACACATGTACGTGTACGTACACATACACACATACGTGTACATACACACACATGTATGTGTACGTGTACGTGTACGTGTACGTGTGCATACACACATACATGTGCATACACATACACACATACACATGTACATACACATATACATGTATGTGTACGTGTATGTGTACATACACATAGACGTGTACGTGTACATACACATACACATGCACGTGTACATACACATACACATACACATGGACATATACATATATGTGTACATACACATATACATACACATGTGCGTGTACATATACGTGTACATACACATACACATGTACATGTACATATACACACATATACNACGTGTATGTGTACATACACATAGACGTGTACGTGTACATACACATACACATGCACGTGTACATACACATACACATGCACGTGTACATACACATACACATGCACGTGTACATACACATACACATGCACGTGTACATACACATACACATGCACGTGTACATACACATACACATGCACGTGTACATACACATACACATGCACGTGTACATACACATACACATGCACGTGTACATACACATACACATGTACATGTACATATACACACATATACACATATACATATATATGTATACATGTACATACACATACACGTGTGCGCCTGTCTTCACTGGTACCCTCCCAGCATCCCAAAGCTTTTGTCCTTGACCCAGTGACGAGCAGGAGAGGAAAGGCAGCAGATGGGTGCAGACAGAGAGCGAGCGCAGGGAGAGCCGAGCCAATATTGCTCACTATGATAGACAGTGGTCTTAGCACACCAGCAGCCTAATGCAATGCTTCTTGCTGTTAATTTTTTGGCGGATATGCTGGCAACGGATGGATTTAAGGAGGAATGTGAAGCATCAGAGCTTGCTGCTGTTTGCAGGGATGCTCCTGGTGCAGAGGAGGGCACTGGGGCCCATCAGTGTCAGTGGAAAGGAGCAGGCATGATGATTTATGGCTGAAAGTCCAGCTGAATTCAATGTTTTACCTGCCTGGAGACTGGTTCTCCTTCACATAAACTGGGGATGAGACCTAGGGCTGGCTGCGGGGAAAAACAAGGAGAGGAGAAAAATAAGGTTTTGCTATTACAGTGGAATTTCATATGGGACAGACTTCTTTTACCCTTAAGAGCTCATACCATCCGTACGTGTACGTGTGTGCAAATACAGACTGTAATGGCAGAGCTGAGCATTCAGGAATCAGGACATAAGGGAATTTTCTCCCTGAACAACGTCCTTCTCTCAGTTCCAGTCCTCAGCTCCATGTGCCAGGACTCCAGTGCTCAGTGCAATCCCTCCATCCCTGCCAGTCACTGCCCTGGTCCTGGGTGCTGCATCCCAGAGAGAGTCTCTCTTACCACTGTGCATGCCAGGTGCCTCAAGCGTTCTCCTTCATCTCTGTGCCCTCTCAGGAACACACCAGCATCCTTTAGCTGAGATTTCAGCCCTCTGGACCTTTTAGCTACCCTCAGATATGTTCCCTGCTCCTACTTCAGGAAATGGTCTCAGGCTGTGGGATTGCTGCCTGAGCTGGATTCTGCCATGAAAGCCTCCTCTTCCTGAGGGAAAACTCCCAGGAGCTCTCTGTTCCTCCTTCCATCCCCTGCAGCTCATTCCCTTAAATACCTGCAAATTCTTTGAGGTTACTTCACAGAATCATGGAATAGTTTGGGTTGGAAGGGTCTTTAAAGTCCATCCACCCCCTGCCATGGACAGGGACACCTTCCACTGTCCCAGGCTGCTCCAAGCCCCGTCCAGCCTGGCCTTGGGCACTGCCAGGGATCCAGGGGCAGCCACAGCTGCTCTGGGCACCCTGTGCCAGGGCCTCACTATCTTCTGAGTAAAGAATTTCTTCCCAACATCTATTCTAACCCTGCCCTCTGTCAGTTTAAAACCATTGCCCCCCTAAAAAGTCTCTCTCCTTTTTATAAGCCCCCTTTAGGCACTGGAAGGGGCTCTGAGCTCTCCCTGGAGCCTTCCCTTCTCCAGGTGAACTCCCCCAGCTCTCCCAGCCTGGCTCCAGAGCAGAGGGGCTCCAGCCCTTGGAGCTTCTTCATGGTCCCCTCTGGACCTGCTCTACCAGTCCGTGTCTCCTGTGCTGAGGGCCCCAGACCTGGACACAGCACTCCAGGTGGGGTCTTCCCCAGGTTCTGCTGTCCTCTGGTGTAATTCCAGATGCTCTTCCCAGCTCTAGGTTTGGTTTGACCCACTGAGCACGGATGCTGTTCCTGACAAGAGATGCTGGGTTCTGTTCTCCTCTCACCTCCAAACCCTTGGTTAAGGCTTTTCATGTTTTTCTATCAAAGCATCATTTCTCACACCTTCTGATTCCAGTGGTGCTTAGATGCCCTTGGAAACGCTGGGTTACGTTTCCCCTTTTTATCCTGCCCCATTGCATTTTTATATCCCTGTGTATCCCACCTTGTCCTGTCAGCCAGGGACTCCACATGACCATGCAGAATTCAGGAATATTTTGGAACATATGTTCCCCCTCCTCTCTGGGGCCAAGTATTTCTTTTTTTTTTTTTTTTTTTCAAATACAAGGGAGGAAGTAGCTGATTAACACGTTCATTACTCATTTCTGGTACAGCACAGTCCAAACATCTCAGGTACAGCCCCTGGTTTTTGCGGTGAGCACGTTATACACTCACTGAGTAACAGCTGTGGAGCACTTGGTTCTTGAGAAACGAATTCAATTTTGTGTCTTCCCAGCAAGCAAGAATTATATTGTCATCAGTGTGGAGCAGATTTGGCTAAACCTGCTGGCTTGAAGATGCTTGTTTATGGTCAGAGCCCTGCCAGCTCTGGTGCTGAGGTTTATAGAGCTGTATAATGTTTGTGTGTGTCCTTGTGCCTTTACTGTTCGATCAGTGAGCAAAGAAAGAGGAAATCAGATTTGTTAGCAATAAAGTAGTGTACAATAGCTATTAAAATAGGGTAATTACATAATTAGCACAGTAGTGGTAACTCACCCAGCATGAACAACAGTAAAACAGGCCCCTGCTTCCCTCGGTCCGACTCGAGCCGGGACCCTAACAAAACTTCCAAAATGGTTATTTAGTAGAAACACACACCAAAAACTTAAAAGCCATCGTAAAACTGAGAAGGGAGGCCCAAAAAACCACAGGGAAGCCAAACACTTTCAAAGAAACAATAGTAAATTAGGTGTTAAAGATATAAAAGCCTGTTCCCTAACAATTTAATTAGGTAGCATGTCTGTTACAGACATTATGCTGCTAGTTTTGGAACCCATGGCAGGGCCTCACAGCTCTCAATTCACACTAGCCCCCAAGAGAGGAGTTTGTTATGAAGGACTGATGTTTTTGCTCTACAGAAAAGTGTGATGGTAATCAAGTGAAAATGGCAGGTAGCACAAGAAATTACTATTTTTCTTTGCAACTTTCCTTGACATATATTTACAGTAATTAAAAGCCCAGTTTGAAGAATAGTCCTGGTTTTAATTAGCACCTGCTTCAGTTTCATCTGAGCTCATTCCCTCTAAGAAGGATCAAAACAACAAAACCCTCCTGGAATGGGCTTGAGTTTGAGCGGTGTGAGATAAGGCTGCCCCAGCTCCTGTCCCGCCTGCTGGACGGGGCTCAGCCCCTCGGCTGGGTCTGCAGCCTTGCCTGGGCTCTCCTTTAGCTCCTCCTGCAGCCACACAGCATCTCTCCTACTGCAAAGTGCATCTCTTCTTGCCCATCTGAAATCTGGCTGGTAGGATTCTGGCTCCACCAAAAAAAATGAGAATCCTGGTGGTTTTCATAGAGTCATAGTTTTGCCTGGGCTGAGCCCACTGTTAGTGACTTTAAAGATTAAATTTGTGAGGTGGAAGTGGGGACAGGAATGCCAGGGGAGAGAAGGGGTTTCCTTGTTTAGAGGCTGCTGTTAAATGGAAGGGACAGTCCAAGTGCTTTGGTGTTACTCAAAAAGTCTCCCCACCAGTGGACACTGTGATAAACCCTCTGCTTTTACCTCTGAGATTCTAAAGATGTGTTTTTTTCTCTTGATGGCAAAGAGGGTTGCAGTTAATGACTGCTGTAGAAAAAGGGGGAGATCTTGTGGGAAGACTCTCCCTGACCTCTTCTCAAAGGTAGGACACTGAGCAGTAATTCCTGCTGTGCTCAGGGCAATTTTCAGGGATAAAGTTTCCATCAGAGTGTTGCTTGATGGTTTGTTCTTCCATCACCTCCCAGCGTGTTTATACCCAGGAATGGAGAGGCCATCACGAGCTGAGGTGTCATTTATTTTTAGTGGAGTTTCTTTGCTTAAAAATGATGGCACGTCCCTGATGGAGTTAACCAAAGCAAGCGGAGAGGCCCTGATGTAAGCTCTCTGTTGGTTTGTAGGCTTTGCCTGAACCCTCAGTCTGATTTTACGTCATCTCAGGGTGAACGTGCTGCCCTGCCCTCAGCACACCACCTTCGTGCTGCCCTGCATCCCCTCAGAGCTGCCTCTCATCCAGCAGGTCTCAAACCAGTGACGCTGTCACCAAATGAGACCAAGCCCACTGGAGAACCGGCTGTGCTCCGTGCAGAAATGGGAATCCTCAGCCACAGTTCAGTGTTTGTCCACTCCAGGATGCAGAGGTGCAGGTCCACTCCAACACTGCTAGCTGGAGGAGAAGTCAGATCTTCTCTCCTTCAGAGCCTGCACAGGAGCTGCTCCGCTCAGTGCACTCCAGAGAGGGGTGACGGCACTTGTGTATAATTTTTTGAGGCTTCTAAGCCTTACTTATCCCTTTGCACTTCCAGACCTCAAATGCTGTGCTCAGCTGGAAATGGGAGGAGCACCTTAAAACAGGACAGGTCTGCTTCAAGCACCTCTTTGTTTTTGAGGGCAGGGTGATGGGGGAAACCCTCGAGGAGGAGCCGCTCCCCGCAGCCCAAGCGTGGTCCCTGTGTTTTGGGAACATGCATCCCCTTGCTCTGGAGCTAGAGAATGAGCCTGGGCTGAAGTGCCTCTGCTCGAGAGAGGCACTGCAGGGCCTGGGGCTGTCCCCGTGGAGCTGTGAGAACTTGTGCAGGCAGAGCTGGATTTCAGCGACCAGCGGGGTGGGATGGACGGGCTCCTCTGACCCCACGTCGGCCGCCCAGCTGAGCTGCAATGCTCAGAGAGCAAAGTTCCAGCGACTTCTCTTACTCTGGTATCCGTGTCCAAAATTTCTCCCCAGGCCACCGAGATTCCACTTCTCCTCCCAAAGTAGCTGGCAGCAGCTCCCCTCCCCGGGGAGCAGAGGCTCCTGCATTTCCATGCTGTTGTGTGTGTTGTTTGCAAAGAGCTTTGGAGTGGAATCTTTCTCACAAGGCTTTTTTTTTTATTAGCACTTCATTGTTTTTTCAGGGCTGGAAACATAAGCTCAGCCATCCCGATGCTATTTTGGACCTCACACCTCTACTTGACCTAAGAAAACTAAGGACAGCTGCAAAAATACAAACAAACAAATAACTTAGAGCATTGGATATGCTTTAAACCACTAATGAGCTGAGCCTAACAACCCCCCTAGGAGGCATATGTTAATTTATATGTTTTCATTAAGTCTAGTCTTCAGCTTCCCGATTTGTCTGTGCAGTGTGGCAGGGTCCTCAGTGAGTGGGGGAGACAGCGCTGGGAGTGGAGCTTTGCAGAGAGCGCTGGAGATCAGAGCATTTTCTGCTATTAAACATCTGCTGGAAAGGACAGGGGCAGTGTTAGGGTGGTGTGGTGGGGTGTTCTGGTCACTGCAAGTGCACAGACATCAAGCAAGGCTGCACAGAGCTGGAAGAATGCCCGTAATGGTGCCTGGTGGGGAGGAGGATGGCACAGATGCGCAGGGAGCTGCCTCAGCCCTCCGCGGGACTCGGGGCCAGGGGCTCCTTTCTGCCAGAGCTGCAAACCCCTGCCCATCTCACTCCACCTTATTCCAGCTGAGCTCAGATTTCCCACAGCCAAGCACTGAAATTGGGGGAAAATCAAGCACTGGAGAAGGGGACGGCAATGTTCCCCCTCATTGCTCTTTGGTGTTACTGGATGTCAGCGGTTCTGGCATAAACAGAATGTTCCCCCTTCCTAGCTCTACTTTCCAGCTCGTTCCCGCGAAGCAGCAGTTATTCGTGACTTCACTCCAGATCTATTGCTCTGGGATTTGGGAGGTGCTGCCACTCCCTCAGCCCACATCGCTGCTGTGGGGTGGGGAGAAGGAGAAGTGGGGAATAAACAGCGCTGTCACCTTGCACGAAGTGGCAGATGGAGCTGCCTGCACTGCCCAGCCCAGCTGCAGCCCCCGAGGTGGGAGCCAGGGCTGTGACCAGGGCCAGGACACGCAGCAGCTGAGGGAAACCATCGCCTCCGTGCATAAATAGCAACATGAGATCCTCACACAGCAGCTGAGATAGGAAAGCACTGGACGCATCCATGCCCTGCAGCTCCTCCTCCACAGTTCCTGGAGGCGAGCTCTGTGTGCTGGCTGGTGCAGCAGCAGGGTCAGGGGCTGGTGAGGCTGCTGCAGCCTCTTGTGCTCACCCTGGGCTGCTTGATCCATGGGAAATCCCACTTGCTCCTCTTACACAGGGCAGATGTGGCCACTGGGATTTAGGCCTGAGTGATCTGACCTGTGGAGGCAATGCTGATGACCAGGGGCGTGTTGAGATAGCAGAGGGATGCTGATAGAGAGGGGAGCCATCAGTGCTCGCTGCCCAGCCCCGCTGTGGGCAAGGGGACACCTCCAGACATCGGTGCTGTCGTGACGGGCACAGAACAGCGTCCACTGACTCCAAATGTCTCTTTGATTGGAGAACTGAGATGGGTAAAAATAGCAGCTTACTGTTGAGGAAAACTGCTTCCTGTCTGGGCCTGATTTCATCGCCCAGGCCAGTGCAGCTGCGAAACCACAGCCTGGCTCTGTCACTTTGCTCTCTACTTGTACACGGTTACTGCACTCTAATCACAGCAGTTCAGAGGGGCCTCTGGTCCTCAGGGCTCTGCTTGGGGGTAGCCAGCCTCAAATATTTGGGGCTCCACATCAGCCACATTTGAAATACATTATTTGTTGATTTGCACTGGGATTGCCCTGAGAGGCTTCCTTGCTCTGCTAGGAAGTTCCCACCCTGTTTTACTCATGATCTAACCTTGCAGTTCGTAACCCTCTGGCTGGGGGTGGGCACCCATGAGATGGAAAGCTCACTGCCCCTGCTTTGTGCTGGGAGCGTGGTCGTTTTGCAACCGGACTCAGCTCCAGTTGGATGACAAGGGGAAAGGGCTGGAGGGCCCTCAGGGAAGTGGAGAGAAGAGCAGGTCATAGACTGGACACGTTCCTCTTGAATGGGATCCAAAGGCTGTAGCCAGCTTAGGTGCAACAGAACGCTGCCGGGTGCAGGAGCGAAGGCTGAGGGAACTGGAACCATTTGGTCAAGATCAGCCTGGAACTAGCTGATCCTTTAAACTGTCTTACAGGCAAGGTTCTTCACCTCCTAGGACTGTAACCTTTGGTTTGCCTTGTAGAGGTGAAGTCCTTTTATGGGTGGTCTTAGAAACAGCCCCTGGAACAGGATCGAAGCCTTTTCTGCGGCAAACATTCCCCTGGGTGCTACTGGATTTCTGGGATGGCTCCTCGAGAGAAGTGTGGAACCACTGGTTTGGATCACATCTCATCCTGCCGGCTCATGCTTCCTCTGTCTTTCTGCAGATGATTTTCACCCCATGGTGCCACAGCCTGTCTGGTCACCCACCCTCTGCTTCCCTGCCCTGACGGCTTACAGCGAGCACACAGCAAGGAGCTGCAGCACGCGAAACGGGGAACTCGGGCAGGTGGCAGATGAGCTCCAGCAGCCACGAGGGCACCTTCAGAAGGAATGGAGCATCTCTGTCCCAAGAGTGCTGCTCTAGAAGAGGGGAGCAGCTGAACCTCTCCCAGATCTGACACTCTGCACTGAGTGGTCTCGTGTTTCACAAGCACTTGTGATGCGACTTACACCAGGAAGTGTTTCCTCTGCTTTTGGTGGTATCTGTGGGTTCCAGCTCCTCAGCCTGTGGGCAGGCTGCCTGTTCAGTGTCATACGGTGACTTCAGTGGCCGGAGTTTCTTCACATTCGTGTATCATCTCCCTCATTTTTGGTCAAACTGCATTCAGATTTACTTTCCTTCTTCCCACTTAGGAGTAAAATAACTCTGAGGATTTGTTCCACTACAATTCCTCTTCCCAGAACAGTAGATAAATATTTCAAGCTGCATCTGATTTGATTTAAGATCTTATTTCTGCTGCTGAGGTACATTTTCCTTGCACGGAGGACAGGCTCCATCAGAGGCGTGATGATTCACCAGGGGCTGATCTGCCAGTTGTGTTCTCTGGCTGTTGCTGGGCTTGGGAAGCAGATCTACCCTGGACCTTCCCACAGACCCAAGGGTTGCAGCTGGGTTAGGCTGGGTGTTAATGGTAGCTGCTCAGAAGGTAGAATTTCCACTACAGGAGAAACTCTGACACTCCCCAGTTTCTTTTGTTATTGAATCAAGATAAAAAGGTGAAATTTGGAAGTGTTCCGCAAAATGTAAATTTAGGAACTGTTCAGAAAAGAAAGTCTCATTTAAATGATTTGTTTGTACTTTCCTATTATACAAAACTAGGAAAAATGAAGACATTAGGTAGCGGAAAATCTAAAATCTCTAGAAGGTTTGAGTCGATGTCCAGCTATGTGCAGCAGTGGAAGCAAAAAGACCAGAATGAAACGAAGCACGTCAATGCCATTGAGAAGAACCAGCGCGGCGGTGATGAAACACCGTGTTTTGACATTCTCCTGGTGTAAAATTTCATTGAAATTGACAAACTGCCGAGAAATATTTTGATTTTTAAATAGACTTTACTGGATGAGAAATCGCTCTGTTGAAAAATTTTCAGCTGGCTCTATTGCAAACTGAGTCAACAGCTGATGAGCAGACCATGTCACTGCTGGGGAGGGCTGGAGGCAAAACCCCCAGCGCTTGAGCAGCCACTCATCAAACACCGTTTGCCTGGAGCAGGAAGCTGGACTGAACAAGAACGACAGCGTTTGGCACCTCGGGGGTGTCCAGATGGCCCCGCATCAGGCGCTGGCTCTTGAGAGTGGACACAACCCAAGTTGTTATCAAGGCTTCTCGCAGCAGCCATTGCACAGACTGACAAGTCAGGACGCCTTCGCCAGGAGCCAAAGTCAGGTCCTAAATCAGCCTCTAAATTCCAAGCAGATGTAAGACGTGGAAGCAGGAGGAAGATAGCGAGAGGAGCTGTTCGCTGGAACAGACATCCTGGAACATGTGCTCGGGTCTTCTGCTGGAGGGGCCTCTGCCAGAGGACAGCATCAGATCTGAGGAACTGCTGGTTCAAACTGACACGTGATCTCCTCTAAAGTGATTTCATGTGCATCCATGGCACACGACTCTTAACTATCTGCTAAGTCTGAAAGCCCACTTTATTCTGTGGTCAGCTTCAGAGCAAGAGGAAACAAACATCCTGAATTCCACAACTGCCTCACTTACAGTAATTCCTTGTAAACCAGTCAAAGTATATACCTGAAGTGCTAAATAATAATAATAATTTAACACTTAAGAAGAGCTGTCAGTCAGGAAAATGTGTGCCCTGTTTTTGGCTACACAGCCACGTGCTGCTTTGTCTCCAGGTGCAAAACTCAGCCAGACTCAACCCGGCCTGTCACAGGTGCCCATGTGCACGGTCCCATCTGGCCAAGCCTTTCCGGGAAAAAGTGGGAAGACAACAGATGCCAAATATCCCCCGACTCTGTGGTTTCCTCAACTGTTGTGCATGCAGATTATTACACGACAGGAGGATTTGTCGGAAGAGTTTCACAGCTGGAAGATGTGTGTGATAGATCTGTGGTAGGAGATAAGACCTGTTTTGAATGCCCGGAGAAGGCAGAACACAACTCGGAGTCGGCACGAGCCACGCTGGTTGGTGCATCCCAACGCTCCGGAGTGCTGTGAGCCCGGGGAGGCCGGGGTGTGTCTGTGCTGGAGCTTGGCCACGCCTCGGGGGGGACACGGGCTCGGTACATCCAGAGGGGGAGATAAAAGCTGTTCCATGCCAGTCACAGGGCTTTGACGTGGGCAGTGACCAAAGGCACTGCAGCACTCGTGGGGACGGCGCTGGCACAGAACTTGCTCTGCACGAGGGGAGCCTACAAAGCTCTGGTTTGCAGAGAAGTTGTGCTGTTTACTTCTGCTGACCCTTGGGACGCTCTCAGTAAACAGGTGCTTCACCACAGGGTCACAGGGTCATTAAGGCTGGGAAAAGCTCTCCCAGGCCACCGAGCCCAGCCTGTGCCCAGTGCCCACCTTGT
>VZTD01001819.1:0-219899 GCA_013397725.1 Rhagologus leucostigma
CCCTTCTATTTAGAATTAATAACCGACGTAGAATTGGGTTCGCTAGATGTATCTCCCATGGCACTGCTGGAGAGTGTCTCTGCCAACGCTAAATCAATGTCTGATTTAGATTCTGTTTGGTAACTGGCCATTGCCAAACAGAATCCTTATGCTGTGTTTGTTCTCCTTTCTGCAAGGGGCCCCGCAGAGGATTACAAACACTACCTTTTTGGTCTTAAAACAAAAAGGGGGAATTGTGGATGCTGAAGGTTTGGTTGCAGAGAGTATTTCCAGCTTTTTGCCAGCATCCGTGTGAAAGCAAGGACTTTTGCATGGCACTGGCCTAAACACAGTTAGAGGTTTTGTAAATTATTTCGTTTACCTTGCAGGTGCAAGATGTTATGCCGTATTGTTGTTATTGACTGAAGAAATATTTTGCAATGGGTGTTGTACGGTTTAGCCAATCATTCTGGGAGGTGGATGGTCAAGGACCAATAACCTTATGCCATTCAAGCAAACTAAGGTATAGAAATGAGTCTGTAAATTAATAAATAATTCCATTTCATTTCTTCCTGGATTGAGCCTATGTCATTTCTCTCCGTCCCCGGTACAACAGCGACAATCTTTAGGCATCAATTTGGCCAAGTTAATGCTTTGAGAAGTNGTACGGTTTAGCCAATCATTCTGGGAGGTGGATGGTCAAGGACCAATAACCTTATGCCATTCAAGCAAACTAAGGTATAGAAATGAGTCTGTAAATTAATAAATAATTCCATTTCATTTCTTCCTGGATTGAGCCTATGTCATTTCTCTCCGTCCCCGGTACAACAGCGACAATCTTTAGGCATCAATTTGGCCAAGTTAATGCTTTGAGAAGTGTTTTATGTTGATTTAATGCTGCTCTAAACCTTTTGTCAAAGTTCTCTGATTTTCTAAAGTTGCCAACAAAGTTCTTTTTTGTTGTGTTGATCTCCCGAGAATATCTTGTCACTATTTCTCCCGTGCATCCAACTCAGAGTACATGAACAACTGTAAGCCTTTCTAAAAACCTCATTGACTGAGTTGTTTGGGGCCTTACAGATGCCTCTGCCTGAATTAAGGTGCAAAGAAGACCATATGCTGACGTCAGTAGCACAGATTCTATTTAACACTAAATGAGAGACAGAGTGATGGGGATAGGGAAGGGGTGGAGGGAGGAGGGGGAGGGAGAAAGAGAGTAACAGAGAAACAGATTAAGTAGAAAAGAGATATCACCAATTAACCACTTTGTAGATTCTGATGACATCCCATTGGTCCTCTTCTTCTGGTCTTCTTGGTGGTTGCAGACTGTATGTGTTGAGTGGTGGAGGGAAAGAGTCCACAAAACTTCTGTTTCATGGGGTTTATATTGTGCTCAATCTCACCTGGAACTCTTAGTCCCCGCCTGGGCTCAGGAAACCCCAACAAATGAAGATCTTGCCTCTAACCAGGGACAGCTTGCCTGGTTCACAGATGGATCAGTCAAGTATGTCAAAACAGAGAGGTGGTAGAAGGCTGCCACCTATAATCCATCTAAGCAATGTAGGAGGAAGATAGTGGTCAGTGTGCAGAACTAATGGCTGTATTAATAATTTCATACTAGAGGAGACACAAACTCCTGAGTTGTAACCTAAAACAACGCCTTTGTTTTATCTCATGCAGAACCTCTATGTGAAGCCCTGCATTATGGGTTTCGGTTGCTGTGTATCAACAGACACAAAGTGTGGGAGACAAGAAAAGTCTTATTGAATAAGTAAAAGGCTTTTGTTCACTTCTATTCACTGATGAGTCACAAAAAGCACTTTGGGAAATGTGTAGCCTACATGAAGACAAGAACAAGTTATATAAGCTTCATGTGGACAATGCCTGATCAAAGTGCCAGTTGGTCAAAGGAGCGCATGGACAGCAACACGGGAGATACTGCATGTGGCCAGTGTGTGTTTGTTTAGTCAACAAGAATGCTAACAAGAATATTTTTAGATAGTATATTTTTAGCACAGTATAAAAGCCTTGCATAGCTGTACAGTATAAAAGGCCTTGCATGAGTGTAATAAAGGATTCTCTTCCCTGGAAACAGGAGAGTCCATGTCATCATCGCTGCAACAAAGTGCTGGATGCCCCCACTCTCCAGCTGCACCAAAACTCCTTGTTGACTACATCACACAAGCAACTGGACCATGTGGTGAAATTTGCACCACCATTGCCTTAGAGGAGATGGGATGAGGGGTGGAGTGCAGTGGCAGGACACCTTTTGTGGTCCTAGTCCTGATATTGTTGCTGTTGTGCACTTCTTCTTTTAACTACTATTTGTTTTTCTTGTCATTATGCTGTATTATTCTTCTTCACAGAATTGCTTTGTATATAAGAATCTCTATAGTAGCCAAAAAGCTTACTAATATAATTGGTAACTCTTAATACCTGTAAAAAGATTCAACTGCATGTGGGTCGGGGGGGGGAATGTAGAGGTGCTGACCGGAAGACCATTGTACATCGAGGAATCAGTGATCCACATAGCAGTGAACTCTGCAGGACAGACTCATCCTGGTGATAATAACAAGAGGGCCCATGGCAGCTCCCACTCGGTACTGGCAATTACATCTTTATACTTCTAGCTCTAATAAACAGTATTTAATTGTTACTTCACAGAGTCTGTGTGTCCTTACTGTGGTCCTAATGGATCAGCAAGTCCTGATGCAAAACAATTCCACACAATTCCACTTTTTTCAATAGATGATTTCATGAATTAACATTCATCCCTGAAGTCTGCACTTAAGATGCTAGGATCTGTTGTCCCCTACTTAGGGTGTCTGTCACTACTTTGGGTACCAGCTATTTTGCTTCACTAAAGACGGGGATAACACCATCTCCTGTCTTGACAGAGATTACAAAGCTGGTAGTCACAGTTCTTTCTCGGCTGCCTTTGCATCCATTTTTGAACAGCCACTTCTTGTAGTGTATAAGGACCAATATGAAGGAATTCCTTCACATTAGTGTTATGAGAGAGTATCCCAGCACAGCTGTGCAGTTATACTGGGTTTACGTGGCAAGGGTTTGGTAGTGTGTGGGGGGGGGTGCCACAGGGGTGGCTTCTGTGAGAAGATGCCAGAAGCTTCTGCCATTTTGGACAGAGCCAGTTCCTGCTGGCTCCAAGTTGGACACACCACTTGCCAAGGCTGAGCTCATCAGCGATGTTGGTAGCACCTTGTATGAGAGAACATATTTAATAAAGGGTAAAAAATGATGGAAGAGAGGAGTGAGAAAATGTGAGAGAAACAGCTATGCACAGACACCAAAGTGACAAGACTCAGTGAATGAGAGGGAGGATGTGCTCCAAGCACCAGTCCAGAGATTTCCCTGTTCCTGAAGGATACATCACTTTGGAAGGAACCAGCATGGGAGCAGTTCATGAAAGACTGCAGTGCATGGGAAAGACCCACGTTGGAGAAGTTAATGAAGAACTGTCTTCTGTGGGTGAGACTCCATGCTGGACCTGGGCAAGAGTGTGAGCAGGAAGAAACATCAGAGACAGTGTCATGAACTGAGCACAACCCCCATTTCCCCACACCCCTGCACTGCTCATGAGGAGGAGGTAGATGAGTTGGGAGCCTAGGAAGAAGGGAGGGATGGGGGGAAAGGTGTTCTTAGGTTTGTTCTTATTTTGCAGTACCCTGCTTTATTTTATTGGTAATAAATTAAATTAATTTCTCCAAACTGAGTCTGTTTTGCCCATAACTGTAAACAGTAAGTGATCTCCCTTTTTCTATCTCAACTCATGAGCTTTTCATTTTTTGTGTCTTCCTCTCCCTGTCCAGTTGAGCAGGTGAAGTGATAGAGTGGCTTGGTGGGCACCTGATGTCCTGCCACGGACAACCCACCACACATGTCCTGGCTGTCAGGCTGGTTTTTGGCCTTTTCCACTGAGAAGCAGTGCCCTGCTGGGATGCTGCAGTTGGCACCCTGTACATAGTAGAGTCCTCAACTGACTGAAGAGTAATCATTTGTAACAACACTCTCCTGTCAGAAATGGGTCTTAAGCAGGCAGAGGAGACTAATTTGTTTCCCTCTCTTTGGAACAGTAGCAGTGAAGAAACCTAAAAGAAGTCCCTTACAAATACATGGATACAGGAAAGGGTGTGTCTAACAAGAAGAGAAGTGTGTGAGGTCTGGGTGTATTCAGCCATATCTTCACAGATTTTTACAACTAATCTTTCATTCTGAATATAAAATAGATATTTCCCAAGGTAATAGATTCCTGGCAGTTTTCTATGTATGGCCTTTCACATTAAGTGCTGAAGTCATATGAGTTACACCATTAAAAACTGAACTGCACCTTAGCAGTCCACAATGCCTGACCTTCTCTGACCAGAGACCCCTAAAACTCTGTCTCAGTGATTTCCGTGCATGTTGCTTTCCTGACCGAGGAGCTACAGCCTCAAAAGCTCCTTATTGTTCAAGGGTGGAGGAGACTGAGGTGCAGCCTGTGAACAGCAGCGGTTTCTAGGATCTGAAGGGCTGATAACTAGCAATAACCCCAGGGAGAAACTGCAACATTAATGATCCTGAGAGAGGAGACAATGACAAAGCAGAAGGTATGGATTTTCTGGTGATGTGGAACAAGGGCAGAGCACTATTTGGGCGAAATGAAAGCAATCTTTCACCCAAATTCTGCTAGCAGACTTGCAGGCATGAGAGAGGTTCGAGAGAGAAAGCAGAAGAGTTAAACACTAAGAGCACATTGCAGCTCTGAAGTAAAGTGGCGAATAGCAATGTGTTAGACGTCGGTGCAGTCATTCAGAAGACTGCTTCTAATTCTAAAACCTCTCCTAGAAGATATTCAGCTGGAAATTGACTCCTTGATTCAGTCACGTCTTAAGGAAAAAGACCAAAAAGTACCTGAAAGGCAGTGTCTGATCCTCTTCCATTCTCCGTCTTTCCACACATGAAAGGTACAGAGTCTGGGAACGGACAAAATCCACATGAGCCAAATAATTTTTCTTTTTGGCTCTTCATGAAAAAAGGAAAAATATTGTTGAAAATAGCTGTCTGAGTGAATATACTTTGACAAGATGAGCAATTCCACTTAGCAGTCACAGGTCTATGTCTCCACTAGCCCAGGTCCCAGTAAACAAGATATTCATCTGTTAAAACCAGTCCTGTCTTAAGTTAGCTCAGGGAAGGAGCTAGAACACAGGAGTACAGCCAAGAAATGGCTGTAAAATTTTTATTTCTGGCTTTCTGCCCTTCCAGGACTCTCTCACAACCCCGATTTCCTCAGGGAAGTATTTTGGCAGAGGGGATGCTCACAGAGCCTGGGATATAAACTGTGTGGGCTGCAGCAAAGAGTCCCTCCATGTGGCTTCCTGAGCCTTGCCTTGTTTTATCTCTCCCTCTGTCTCTGCCCCTAAGACGGCCTCAGGGTGCTGTTGATAGATATACGCGTCCAGCTAGTTTGCACACTCATGGCACTGTTCATCTGAACAGCAAGTTATTGATAACATCATCCTTTATCTCCTCTATCATTGTGAAGAACACACTAAAAAATCTGGTAAGCATTTGGAATATCTCGAATTATTTCAAAGATATTTGAAAGCACTCACAGGAAATCTGGGCCAATGCCATACCCCAATACCTTAAACTGATTGTTCCTGTGGTGGGTATCTGCTGCTTAATTTGCAAATGTCTAATGCTGAGTCATGGAAGTTGCTGTAGACATTTAGGTTATTAAATATTGCTAGAACATAAGGCATTAAGTCTCTGTGTAGTACAAAATGGCTTGTTTTTTCACTGAGATTTTAAATTTCAACTGATACTTTCAAGCATCTGTGTCTTAGTCCAATTTAACTCATAATTCTATTGCATAGTTTGTAAGAAGCATCCATATAATAGACTTAATTTATTACTAGCCTTAATTGTTGGCAGAGACAATATAATTCTCTTACAATGCTTCACAGAAACACTGCAAATATAACACATACATAAATTACTTCTTATAGATGTAAAAGTCCCTTCCCAGTTAAGCACACCTGTACTGTGAGAATACAGAATGGCACATATTTTCCTGGGAGCAAATAGCAAAACTGCACAGTCTATTGAAAGACATGCTGGCAATTAGTCTGCTGAAGGGTCAAAATTTGCAAGGTAATACTAATTCTCTTATAAATCTTAGAAAATTTCAGTGCTCAGAACCAAAGAAAAGAGCATTCAGTTAAATTTACTTCTCAGTCTGCAACTATTCGTTCTTTCATTTAATTTGAGCTAGAAATAGAGAAAAAACACTCTATCACTATGTCACCTGCATAAGCTATTCTATTTGTTGATCCCTCCCTCAGGAAGACACAAAAGAGAACACTGTTCTCATCACCTCCATCAGCCATGGAAGAACTCAGCTGTGTAAGCCAAAATTTAGACGTATCAAAGCACCTTTGATCACTTCATTGTCTGTCAAGTTCTCTCCAAAGCCAGCACTGTCTTCTGTAATGGATCGTATTGCTTTGAAATGTCATATTTAATGTGTGTTCATTCCTTCAGATCCCCAATACTGTCTGAGGTGCTGACTGCGCAGCACCACACAGAGAGCCTTGCAGGTGGGTCTATTAATTTCAGTGTGTTCTTGTTTCTCAACAGCATGTGGTTTAATTGCAGAATTGGTGAAGCAAGGGCATCGCAAGTATTTATCTCCATTTTTCTATGTATGCACAACCACAAAGTCATCCTGCAGTGTAGGTTTGAATGAGTTATGGGACCATAAAAAAGTACTTCAATTCACAAAGCTATCAACTCTTTGTCATGAAACAAAAACACCTGCCAGAAGAGTTTTATTCTTACTTCATAATCACAGCACAACTAGGCATGGGACAAAGCCATCATTTAAAGAGATATTATTATGCAACAGACATGCTCTGAGGAACCATAGTCTAAATTTAGTTACTAATTAGGAAAACACATTTTACAGATGCCATTAATTAGCCGACAATCTGAGAACTGTCTCTTTCAAAAAGGAAATGTAATATTCATTAGTAAAGTACCCACCACAGGATTTGACTTCTCTTGCCCAATAGCTCCAGCAATGGGTCATTACTTGTGTAGGTAACTTCTTGTTTTCCACTGATAAAATTAATTCTAAGCTACCTTTAGCTAATAGGGAAAATTGCCCTTGAGAAGAAACTGCAGAAATACACAGCAAGCCAGCATTCTTACATCACTTTCCAGAGTTTTATGAAATTCCTCTTCTGTCTTTCAGGCTGTTAGGACACAATCAGATCATACTTTTGTCCAATAACATATGATTTAGAAACTTCATTTTTCATACAGAAGAGCTAAAATGCTGAGGAATTCCTGTGGTTTCAGGACTCAGGTCCCTAAAAAATCATCTGTAGCATTAGTAAAATACCGAAGTTGACACCTAGAAATGATCAAGTAAGTTGAAATAAAACTGCAATATGGGGAATAGGATGAAAGTTGCCAGTAGTGGGAACACAGCTTTCTCTGTCACATGAAAAATCTTGAACTTTCAAAGGAAAGAATGTTTCAACTATTTCAACCAAGAGAAAAAACTGTTGGTAAATGTTACAGTGATGATTTATGTGAGCTGTGGTTCAGTGCCCATATGCACTCCATTTTTTTTATTCTTTGCACTGGGTCATATTTCACATAGTGTCTCATTTTGGGGAGGAAAATGGCTCAAGAAACTTGTGAAGAATTGTTTGGCCACAGGCACATTTCAGGAAACGTAAAATGTATCTAGGTAGCCTGGAAATGGAAAACTATAAGGACATGGGGCATCTGTTCTGCAGCGTAACTGAGGCACACTTCTTATACATACCCTGAAGCACTGAGTACTTGGCCAACTCTTCATTCCAAGCTTTCATTCTTATGGTCTCACTTTTCCAAAGAAAAAAATATACTATGTGTGGGAAAGCCTGTCCCTTCAGGAAATTACAAAAATTAGTCTAATTTTGAGTTTTGATAGAATTATTTTAGCTAGCCCTGGAAAACCTGAACGCTACCCATCAACAAAATCCATGTCTCCTTCATTGTTTTTTGTTTGTTTCTGTTTTGCTTAGTTGGTTATTGGTTTTGGTTTGGGTTTTGGTTTTTCTTTCCAGTGTTAGACAAACTTCAAACAATTTCCAAATATATTGTTGAATATATTTTAGAAGGAAGTCTCCAAGACAAGGACATGGCAAATACTAAACAAAGATTTAGGATCTCTTTTGAGAGTCATGGCAATGAGAAATATTTCTAGACCAGGTCAAGCATATTTCTTAGTGAAATGAAAATGCAAGGATTTAGTTTCTGTCGATTCTTAAAAATCTCAGAGACTTTGACTGGCATTGGTTTACTAAGACACTTAGACTGAGCTGGTTGGGGAAACTTCTCTTGTAGCTGATGGAGACAGAGAGGTACCTCTAGAAAGAGATTCATCCTACCTTCTCTAAGCTGCCTACCTCTTCTAGCTGCCTGGGTCAAAACCCCAGTTTTAAGAGCATTTCAGGGCCTTTCACTATGGAGGGAATTGGGAAACAGTAAACATTTTTTCTCACTGCTTGTGTAGGAAACACTTCTGGATTTCCTTCACTCAAAAAATAATTCAATGTTGATGTTTTGCTCATAGAAAATGATGTATTTCTCCGTCTTCTGATAATCGCAGCTCTCTCCTGGGACATTCTGAACAAATAATTTCTGAACATGTTATCAGTCACAGCCATGTCTGTTCATTCAAATTTTCTTTCATGAGTATCCAACCTACATTTTTACCTCATCTATATATACACAGCTATAACTTAAGTAAACATTGAAACATGTACATGCATTTTCTACTTTAGGAGATACCTATAAAAAGACTTTTCTCTGTCTGGCTTTATTTTTGCTGTTTGAAGTTAAAATTAAGCTGGTGCCAATCTTCCTATTTGTTAGCCTTGGGATCCTTTAAAATGAGTTTGCTGAAGGGACTTAAACTTGAGGCATGTAGCTCCATCACAGTGGTTCACCCGGATCCATCAGTACTGTTTCTGTTCCCTGACTTAGAAAAACACCTCAGCAAGTATCGTGTGTTTGGAAAATACGCTTTCTTTCAGTATTTTGTTACATGGACAGTCACCTCAGTGAATATTCTGGCTTCTAAAGCCATTTACTAGTACACACTGTGAAAGAAAATCCAAACTCAATTAAAGAGGATTAGCACACTCTGTCCCATGAGGTGGCCTTTCTACTTGCATCTCTCTTGCAGCTTTCAATTTCTGAGATTCACGGCTGTTATCCTGGGAGCCAAAGTCATATATATGTTGTGTTCAAGAAACTCAGTAAGAGAACAGAGAATGAATGGATTGTCTGCTAACATAAACACAGCTGTGTGTGGCAAGTGGCATATAGTTGTTTGTATCCAAATTCAGGCTATTGTGCAGCAGACAAAATAAAACTTCAAATCAAAAGAAAATGAAAAATGTTGTTGCTTTTGCCACTGCCTTTTACCTAAAAGTATTCATGCAGATGCATATTTTGGGATCAGACAAGAAGATAAGAAGAAATAATTTGCACGCTTTTAGAGTATAATTTAATGATGTTTCAAGTCCTTGTATTACTTCAACAGGCATGGGAGGCACTGAAGAATTTCTGAACATTCTGTCTGACTAAGTAATCATCTCCCACCCTACTTTTCTTCCTTTCTTTTCTTTTTTTCCACATGGCTTGTACATTTTTTAGATGAGAATTCTGTACATAGTTTTTTCTCAGAAATCTTTGCCAGCAGATAATACTAGCTTTCTAGTCGGAATGCAGGAAAAAATGGAATGAAAATGCTTCCAGTCCCAAGAGAAAAAAGTGTTTCTTGTCATTCTTATTTATCAGAATAAGCACTTATTTATCAAAATGAGATAGAAGTGTTCGTTGTTCAGAATAAGACATCTGCAACGCTGTGTACAGTTAAATAAAATCACCAGAGTACTGGAAGCAGTACAGCTTTTTCCTACTGGATTATATCAGACAAGCGGTTGTCCTAGTTCAGAGTTAGCTTGGATAGCTGATATCACTGTGGCACATGGCACCAGCCCACAGCTCATGTCTTGTGTTTAGGGGCAACAGCCTAATGCTGTCTGTTGTGGCAACGGGGAGAATAATCACCAGAAGAGCATCCCAAAAAAGTTAGTAGTTCTTGAGGAAAGCTGGTGGAAAATGTTTCTAGATCTAATTTGCCGATTAAAATAAAAAGTTGAAACAATCTTCCACTTGTCTGGATATTCAGTTCTGCCTTCCTTGGTGGAGCAGGGAGCTGCTTTGATACTGGGACTTGCAACAGCTTGGTGGGATCCAGAGTCTCCTAAAACAGCTTTACTGGGTCTTCACAGAGATCTCCAAAGTTAGTAATGTCTTCTTCTCAATGGAGCTATGGGAGAAGCTCCACTTTTTCCTTTTCTCTCACATCTCTGCCTATATGTGTCCTTCCAGCTTTGCTGTACTTACTTTTCTGTTAGAGTGGCTGTCACTGTCTTCTGACCCTGTACTAAGTTCTTTCAACTTGAAAGTGATCAGAAAACTCTTTGGGAGATGTTTGGTGGTTTTTTTCCCCTCAAATTAGTTTTTTACTATATCAGTGAGCTTAGCTTGCTCAGCATGCAGTCAGAGGAGCACTAGGGCCAGTATAAGGAAGGGAGCAGGTTAAGCAGTCATGGTGAGGGCAAAAAGGAAGAAAGGAGAGGAGAGATTAATGAACTGGACTCCTCCTTTCAGGGTCAAGCAGCCATCTGGTCAACTCAACTCAGCTCAGCTGTATAATCAGCCTAACTCTGTTATTTAATAATGGGGTTAATAAGCTACCTTATCAGCAACCCTATTTCAACCCAAATTGCCAACTTTATTTAGTTGTTTAAGTGGATTGATTTTCATATTCAAGAGCCTACTACTCATCAACCAGAAGCTTATTTTCACTTCTCCTATCAGTATGCTGATGGTGGGACCAAGCATTTTGGTCAAGCATGCTGGGTACTGCAACACTTCATGAGAAAAACCACCCCAAAAGAACTCTCAGGCTGTACAGTTAGGATGTTGCACCTGAAGTCTTCCTCTCTTTTGTATGCTATTTCATCTAATAGAGAATCTTTCATGTGCCTTTTGAAGCCATGTTAAAAAGCCAGGCTGGTTCGAGATAGTACAGAGGGACTGGTCATCCTTGGGATCCTCCCAGTACAAACTGAACAACTGACTGGGTGTCATGGATTGCAGTGTAACACAGCAAAACTCTGCTCCAAAGTGAGCCAGTTCTGACAGGCCTGTCTGGAGGTGTATTCAGAAAGAATAGGCAGAAGGCGAGCAATTGTAAAAGATGGGGTTCCTAGAAGAAAAGCTAAACGGAAGACACTGAACATGATCCATCTGCTCCAGAAAGAATCCTTGTTCTACTATGAGAGGAGGAAATGGGTTGAACAATTAGGCAGAGATACAGCTCTGTCTAAATTTAGTTCCAGAGATTATATAGGCGTGTCTTCTGCTGCTTGTATTCCCAGTGATTTCCCTGAAGCGGTATCAGTCTGAGCAGTGGTTATTATGTTATTCATGTCTTTATGTTCTGTATAAACTATTTAAGAGATATGGGGAAGAAATCTTTTGTACATGGCCCCTAAGGTTCTGGGCAAGTTACAACTGACTGTTTTTTCTTTGCTTAACCCTGTTCATTAGCGAAAGAAGAACAAGAGGAGAAACCTTTCCATTAAGTCATGTATGTCTGTCCAAAAAAACTTTCACCAAAGTTTCAGAGAATACACTCAAGGCAGATGCTTACAGTGTCCTGTGGTCTATAGGAGGGCAGGAAACACCGTGCTTTGTTTTTCAAGGAACAAAGATGTGCATCAGTTCAAGTGCCATCCTGACTATAATGGGGAAAAAAGCTGATAATAGCTGGACAACATGAAAGGAAACTGCGGAAGGAGGACAGAAGCAGCAGAAGCCTGGAGAATACAGAGTAGCAATGGTGGTGGGTGTATTAAAAAATCTGAAGGAACAGAGGAGAGAATGAGCTTTAACTTGAGCTTAATGCAGACTATAGGAAAATGGAGAAGCAGATCAATAGTCACAGCTGACTTGATCTAACACAAGCAGCAGTCCTACTGTAAGTAGCTTCCAGATGTCCCTTTTAATCAGCATTTCTAAGAGCTTTTGAATTCTTGCAGTGTCAGGTGAGGACATGCTGCCAGTGTCTGATTTTTCTGCATTGAAAAATACTACTACATTGCACATGTTTTCAAAGACATCTCCTAATAGCCTTAGTGCGGGAATCCTTCTCCTCACCCAGAAGTGCAGCCCACAGAGGAGCAGGCAGGATGATGCACATGAAGGTGTGTAGGGATGTGAGATAGGGGCTGGGCAGGCTGTAGGGAACAGACTGTTGGCCAGTTTTATAATGGGATACAGAATTGCTCATTTCTTGGAAAATGGGTAGAGAATGCTGGTAATTATTACGGGGTGGGGACCATATGGTGTGCTGCAGGTGTGCCTGCCAGATCGGTCGTAAAAGAAAAGGTTTCCAGATCAGGTACTAATGCTGACAGGGGTTAGTGTAAGCTGGCAATATGCTACATGATCTTCTCAGAGAGGCTGAAGCCTGGGCAGCTGGGGAAAGCTCAGCTCTAGCCTTTATGTTTTCCAGATGAAGAATGGTGCACATCCTGGAGGTCACTTGAAGACAGTAGGTGTCTGTTAAGCCACAGGGGCATAGTCTTCCTGAATTCCAGAATAGCCATAGCTGTGTTTTTCTGCTGGCCCAGGACAGGAGTCATAGACCTCATTCAAATCCTATTCAATCTCCTGCTGCCAAGGAGCTGTTCAGTAGAGCTCAGTGCCCCTCCCTAAGGCACAGAGCTTTCACCTCCTGCCCCTGAGAGCAGCTGAGAAGCACCCTGAGTCCCCTTTCTTGTTCTCAAGAGCAGAAAAATTTGACAGAAGTGAAAAAACATCTGGCAGAAAGGAATGAGCAAGTGAAGACTGCCCAGGGCTGGTTTTCTTCATGCATGCAGCTGTGAACAAATACCATCACACCCACATGCCAGAGCACACACATAATCGTGCCTTGTAGGCACAGCCCACAGCAGCCACAGGGTGCTTTCAGCTTCTGTGGCAAAAAACATCCCAGTTACTATCAAATCCACTACACCTGCCATGATGGGCACTCAGTGTCCTTCCCAGCGCACTCCCTGATAACCCAAATCAATCATATATGCATGATTTTGGTATCTCAGCATTTCAGGCAGAAAAGAAGGCAAAGGATAATGAATAGAAAAATGCGGATACAGTATCTCCTGTAGAAATCTATGCTTTCTGCACAGGTTTTATACTGCCCCTCAGCCTCAGACCTGGGGGCCGTATCAAAACTAGCAGCTGCAGTGACCTAACTGCTTACCTGTGTCTGTGATTAATTCAGATGAGCTTCCCAGAGCAGCCTCCCTTGCTATGTAAGCTATGAATATAAATAGACATGATAGTTGAAGGCTTCGTTTCTAGAACAGTGGAAGAATTTCCTAACTCCCTGATTTTATTTATCCCAACCACATCCCAATACAATTTTGGAGCAAGAACTGGGAATATGCTGTCTCCCCAAACCTGCTTTCCATGCAAAGGAAACCAGGGTACAAAGAGGTGCAAGGAGCAGCAAGACGCCGGGGTATGACATGACATATTCACTAGGTATCCTCTACACAGCCTGCTAAGTAGGTCATTTGTTACAGACACTTAATTTAGGCATTATAGCTTCTTTTCAAACTGACTGAAAGGCCAGCATCATGGCCTGACAACAAGCTCTCCAAGCTGCTCCTTGCTCTTGTCTCAGTTATTTTCAGAAGCCACTAAAATGAGCATTTAAAGACAGTGTCCTGAAAATTGCCCTGGACATCCATAATGTCCCAAACACAGGTCTCAGCTTCCAAAGTTTCAAATGTAGGTCTCACATTTTTAAAGAGAAGTGTTTTTGCTCATTTTTATGCAAACTTTTGGGTGGTTCAGGTAGGAGCTAGAGTGCTTTTCAGGAGATGGTAGACCTAGGTTCGATTTTTGCTTAGCAGATTTGAATCCACAGCTTCTCTCCTAGCACCAGTGTGATTTATTTTACCAGATTTCTAATTTAGCTTAGTGCCACCATTCCCTAAATCTCTCCTTGGGACTGAGTAACTGTGACAAGAGATACCTGTGAATCACTAAGCCAGGTTAAGAGAGAAGGGGTGCAAGAATCACCCTGTAGTTTGGGCGCTTGGATGAAAAGGAGGGTTCTGATTTCTGCTTTATGTTCTTACTGCTGTTCCTTGACTTTATTCTAGAACCTGTCTAATATAAAATAAATTTGCATATCTAAGCAAGGGCTTCTGTGGGCCATATTACAGAAAAGAAAGCTGCCAAAGGAAGAGACAGGATAACTTGAGGTACTCCTAGACGTCTGACTCACAAATAGATGAAAACAGACCAAACATATAGAACATGCTCAAAGACTGTGTTGTGCTGGAAAACTGCACACAAATCTACTGCTGTCTTGGGAACAGGTATATGTCCAGTAAAGAGATTCTTTATTCCTATTCTGCTTGTGTTCCTGGCTTATTGGCATGATGTCCCTCAGAAGAACTAATCAAGAAATCAAAGTGCTGTGGCAAGGTGAAATTCTGATAAAAAGCACAAAGTTACAGAGATTTTGTAGTGTTGAGGCAACATTTATGAGATGGTTAGGATAGGGAGAGTGAGATGTTCTGGGACTGGCCTTTGGCAAAGTTATTTGGATGCCAGACATAATTTTTACAGTCTACAATAGCCCTGTTAGGAAAAAAAACAACAGCCCTGTTCATCTAGATCTTGCCTAGGCAAGAACTGTGTTCCTCAATTTCAGACTGGTGTCTTCCAGCAGGAAAACTGGGCCAGCTTGAAACAATCATCACCAGTAGTGTTAGTTGTGCAGGCAGCTGGGAGTTTTGATAATCACCCACACCCCTGCCTAGCAAATCCAGCTGATGAATTTGAAGGTTGCCAAACCAGGTAATCTTCTCACTTCCACGGACAAGGCCCCTCAGCAGAACTGGGGCACGATGGCAAACCCATGAGGGGCAGTACCATGAACATCATCCAGCATTTCAGTACTCTTATGGCAGGCAGGAGGCCCCTGTGCAGTGTTTTCACCCGGGTTTGAACAAGATGTCTGGAATGCCAGGATCTGAAAGCAGCTTGCTGGAGTTCAAAAGAAAAAGATGGAAGTAAAAGACCTCAGAGGCATTGAATGATTAGCTTGTGTTGGCACTGCCAACCATGGCAGCAGACTGGGTTTCCAGTGTTAATGCCAATGTTTAATGACAATATTGCAGCCTTTAATCTGGAATAAACAGAGTTGATGTAGTTGAACAAGATGAAGGGAAAATAAAAGGACGGGGTTTGACAGCTCCCATTCTAGCCAGCGTTGGCATAAAATTCTCCTCCATCCTGTCCAGCACTCCAGCTTTTTTAAAACGGTCTATGAAGTAGTTGTGCTGCACTCAGTACATCAGCAGTGACTTAAAAGGTAATCACTGGAAGTGATACACAGCTCAACAGGCTGCGAAGAAGTTGTTCTATAATTTTCGAAACGGCCATGTATTTTCTGATTTGGTGCTCCCTTTATAAAAAACCTGACTTATTCCTTCTCGCACTGAGAAGTTACTTGGACTTATTGAATTCTTTGGAGGCAATATTTCCATCTAAATCTGTCTACAGTCATCAGATAAATTCTGAATATACACAAGGGAAGATTTTTCTGTTCTTTGATCAACTTAAATTTGACTGTGTTGACAGCAAGTTATGTCTGATCTCACTTACATCAGTGCATAAATCAGTTTGCTTCAACTAGAGCTGCTCTGGATTCACACCATTGTACATCTAAAGAGAGTTTGACCTTGCTTTTCAGGCTTTTGCAGATAGTTGTTCTCAAATAATCTTTTTGCAGGCTACTCAAATTTATTTCTTCCATGCTGAATGATCACTCACTGCCAGACAAGTCGACTCAGCCCCTCCGAGGCAAGAAAGGTCAAAATTCTGTCCTCTTATTTCACCTCACCCATTGCCCAAATTAAAGCTGAGATATTTTCTTTTTTTCTTGGGTCCTCTGTTCTCAAGTTGAAGCAGGAGTATTTGCTTGGGCACGTCTCATATCCTTGTTTTCCTGCAACTAGTAAGTCAAAACACCACCTGAATCCAGAGCTCCTCATCTACTGCTCAGAAGTTCCAGAATTATGTCTGGAAAATGGTATATACATAGTCTAATATACAGGAAATTAAGTATTGCCATTGACATATGAATAAATTTGCACTTATAAAACACAACCAGAGAAGTTATGAAATGGCATCTCATATCTCCTTTCCAACAAGAGGGAGAAAAGAATATCACATTTTTCCTGCTAAACAAGAAGCTATTTAGGCAAACATGTAAAAAGTGTAATTTTGAGACACTGCAGTAAAACAAGACAACACCTGGTCCTGTAGTTGCCTGTACACATACAGGATTAAGGAAAAAAACCACCAACAAACAAAACACAAATCCAGAAAAAAATGCCTAACCTGATATATTTGGCTTTTATATAGATAATTTCATGTCTCTGACTGGACAGGGGATCTCCTTCTTTTTTTCTGTTCCTGCAAGGTTTTAATTTTCTGTCAGTGGTACTTACCTTAAGTTCGACCCAATCAGGATAAAATTATGTTGTGATGGAAAGTAAGACTGTCCTAGTTTGAAAGCAAACTAGTGAGAGACTCCAAGTCAGAAATACAATTTAATAGGAAAAATAAAATAAATGCAATAGTACAAAAGACAACCCACTGACAGTCGGAATACAACCTGACCCCCTGACCGTCAGGGGGTTGGTAGCAGTCCGATTAAATGGTGGCTGCAGTCCTCCTGGGGTGATGGTCCTGTTGAAGCAGTGATTCTGTAGAAGGGTCTGGTCTGCCTCTGAAGGTCCAGTGGTGGTGTAGAAGGATCAGGTCTTCCTCTGGGAATCCAGTGGAAAAGGCTCCCTGTGCTGTTCCAAAACCCAGATTATATCCACATGGGAATGCTTGGTTCTTCCCCCTGGGCGGAGCCTCTCACAATAGGGTGATGTAATTTTGAGAGTCATGTGGTGGGTCCTTGATTGCCCATTAAGCAGAGATAGCTCCCGGAGGGAGTTATCAAGGATGAGTCGTGGTAGGAGATAACAAGCACAGCCCCACCTGATTTAACAGCTTTTGGAGATGATAATAGAATGCATACTTTTGGTTACATCTTATATTGTAACCTAGGACAAAGACCATGACTGTTCTCTTGCTGCTTCACAATGATGTCAAATTAGGTACTGTATTGGGCAACGGCTTCTAAATATCTTTGAGTGTGAAGTCATATTTATCTCTACATTGGTGCTTTGACCTGTCATATCACCCTGAAATTGCTTGGGGACCAATCTTCTCCTGCTAAAGCTGTCAGTTCCTCTCACTGAGTATCCTACTGCCTGGTCCTTCCTAACCTGTCTGTGGATCTGTCTCACACGGATCAGTCTGGAGTGGATACAAGGAGTATGCCAGTGAATCCTTAATTTCACTGCTGCTTTTCTAGAGAGAAGAAGGAGTTCCCCTAATTATCCTGTGTCTCGGTTTGAGACACTCCTCTCTCTATCGGATGTGGCTATCGGATAAAGGCACAGAAAGGCGCAGGATTCACGTCTGGCCAAGAAGCAGGCAATAGGGGATACAGCATCATAAAGTCACCCCAAGACATCCTGTTTTAGCAATCATTTTTGATGACGTGTTCTTATACCTTCTCGCCAGATTACTTTATTTGAGAGCCAGTAGTGTAAGCCTTTTGGTGCCAGCCAGCCCACATCCTTGCCAGTGTGTTGCCATTGCAGGTGACCTCCCTCATGCTCTGGGGAGATTCTGGGGGTTGGGGGACCAATCAGCAGTGATTTTTGTGGTGCATTCTGCTTGCAGGTGCCATCAGTTAACTACCTCCACAGTTGGCACTGCCTGGCTGCAGAGGGGAAGAACAGACAAACAAAAGTCAGCTTTTGAGTCACCAGGTTGCCTAACGCACCATGTACCAAGCGTCCTGCTGAATATGACATGAGGGCTGCTAAATGCCGTCAATAGACCATCCCTAAATGCTTTTTCTAAAGTTGAATGCTTTTTCTAAAATTGTGGCCAGAGCCTACAAAGGCTTCCCAGAAGTGAAAGTTCTCACCCCACAGTTCAGGGGCTGGAGGTTGGTTAGAGCACACCTGAAGAGGAAGGCAAGAAGAAGGAGAGTAGGGCAGGGGAGTGTGGAGAGAAGTTAGAATTTCTGCTCCTGCAGCCAGGAAGCTGGGAGGATGGGGTGATGACTACCACTCCATTGCTTTATCTGAGAGTAGTAGCCACCAGCCACACCTTCCCATAGTGACCCTGAAGGAAGAGCAGCAGCCATTCCAGCTCTCCCGCACTCCATCAATCACAAAGCCAGCAGCCGTCACAAGTGTTTTACCTCCCTTCAGCAGGATGCTGCTTTGGGCAGGTACCTGCTTTGTCTGTTCCTGAAAGAGCTCTGGCTTGGGTATGAGGCTAAACTGGGACGTGTTTTAGTGCTGATGTATTTTTGATGTACTGATGACCTGTAAAAATCCCTACCCAAAGCTAGATGAGTAAATTCTTGTGACAGGTGAAAAAAGTTGGTCTTTCATGGCAGCTTTATATATCTAGTGCTGGAATTCATAGGAGATTCATGGAATAATGAACCCCCACGTACAGCCCTTCTGCTGTACCAAGGCACAGTGGAGTGCAGGAGCAAATGGGGCCTCATTTCATAATCTGCCTACTGAAAAGTAGATGTCTGTAAAAGGAAATAGGTAAAAAAATAAATGATTCTGTCACACTTCACACTGAAATCTTCTTGTTCTTTATGGACAAGCTCGAGCAATTCCGTTTCAAACACCGCACCCAAATCTGTGCTATAAATCAGGTGAAATCTCTCAAGTCAGGGAGCCTGTGAAAGAAACATCCCCTCAAATCACAAGCTGCTGTTGCAGGGAGTGTGCACCAGACAACACTCCATTTTCACCTCCCGGGAGCATCCAGGTCAAGTGTTTTGAGTAGGGGAGGTAATCATGCTGCCTAGTTTTAAGCTCCCAGTTTAGTAGCTTATATGGAAAGGTTGTTCTCCCTCAACAGGCAAAGGAGAGAGAGACAGCTTCTTCCAGCCAGCAATACAGCTTATTTGTCTTATTCAGGTGCTATAGATCATCTTCTGAAAGAGCTCCTTCAGTTCACTGCCTATACAGAAAACTTTGGTTGATGTCTAAAACAGGCCAAATAAGTCCTAAAATGTTCTGTCTTTCTACCCAGGGAGCTGTGGGGAGATGAGTCCAATCTAGGCTTCTAAAATAAGCTCCTGAGCTTGGTGGCTGAGGTTTGGCAGTATGCCTAACACATCTTCACCTGGATATCCCTGTTCTGAGGATCTTTTGTATCCTACTGACTACCTACAGTAATAGGGGGCCAGCTCTAAAGAAAGCTTGAGGAAATCTTGGCAGTGATGGGGTTAATTGGTCACTGCTATACCTTCATGATTACCCAAAATAAAACCCTAGAAATTATTTTAAGGTCACTCTAGTAAAGATCACCAAACAAGAAGCCCTTTTTCCCATTCCTCACTGCAAGTACTGTCACAGGTATGTATAGTTACCAGGCTGCTTTGTAGTGTTCCTGTGACACTAAAGAATCCCCACATTGCCATTCTGCCTCCTCACAGCAATCCCTGTCTCAAGGAAAAGGCAGGATATTAATGCTTAATGCAGACGATGAAAGGCTGTAGACTGTTGATTTGCTTACAAATAGGGGACATTAAATTTTGTAAATATTTTTGTCTGTTGGTAACTACAGTTCTTCTCTGGCTCTTCATCCTCTATATGGTCACAAATGGAGATGAACGAAGGGAGATGATCACTGAATCAAATTATAAAACCCAGAGAAGGTCAAAGCAGTAGCATTTATTGCCATCATCTCTCAGAGAATATATGAGGCATTAAAATTCTGATACTGTACCATATTCTAGTCACAAAGATTTTAACGAGCACAAGTAATGGCATCAAATGAATCTCATCTAATGACATGAGCAATAACAAGAACAAGAAAAGGTGCAAACCACAACCTTGTTGAGTATGATCCTAAACAGGTGGTTTACAGTCCCTCTCAGAAAGTGGGGGCTGTGGCAACGTATTAAGGAGTGCTCAACACAGCCAAGCTGATTAGTCATTACTTATTGCACAACAACTGCTGTTGATTGCTGCTACTAGGTATCTGATGCTTTACCATCCCAGGCTACACCTTTTTTTCCCCACAATGGTCGTGAAATTTCTGTTGACGGATAGTGAAAGCTACCACAAATAACACAAGGGAAGCTAAGTGTAAATCTCCACTGTGAATCCACAATTACTTCAGGAGAACAGAGTAAACAATGCAGCCAACAAGACTAATATCTATCTTGCTCTTCTTTAATATCATCATTTTGTATAATATGTGGTTGCAACTCAGAAACATGCTTGATCCAGGCATATCATCTGTTTGCAGGCATCAAGTCAAGGATGGCATAAATGCTTTTAATTTTATAGAATCTGGAGCATGCAGAGCAGAGTAATTCTATACAGGATTGACTGGCAGAAGTTTGGAATTCCTCTTTGCAGGCTCCCTTCACCAGAACTTCTAGAAAATGTGACAGAGCTTAGTAAAGCAAAGACAGAGCTGCAGATCTAATTGCCTGGCTCTGGCAGAGGCAGAAATAATTGCAAAAGACTGTAAGAATGTATTAAAGATTCCATCTGCTCACTAAAGACGAACCAAGTTGCATTTTCATCAGCAGCAATAATCTAAGTGTAGTTTAGTTTACTACCAGCTTGCCCTGACTTGGTTGGGATATTATTTGCCTTCCTGAACACATAACTGCTTGCAGAAACTACCTGGATATAACCAAGGGTTTCCAAATCTTAAATTGCTCCTCTTAAAAATCAGACCAAACTGTCACTTACAGCCCTAGATTACTGTGTTTTAAATTGCATTGCACTAAAATCTAGCCCTATCTGGAAAGCTTTCAAATAGTGTTATTTGCTCTTCTGTCTGCCATGCTGGCACTAGGGCCAGCTGCAGGCAGAAAAGGGCAGTAAGCTGCAGTTTGTATCTATTTCAGGTGCGTGGCATTCTGGTTTCAGAGCAGCACAGCAGCCACCACATAGTGCTTTGTTTGGGGAATGTGACCTTTTCAGTGCTTACGCCGTGGCAGCACTGTTGGGTTTTATTTTGTATGATCATCCCATATGATCTGCTTCGGCCACCTTGTCTGACCAAACCTGGCATGTCAGAACTTTCTTTTGTCTACAGGTTGTCCCAACACACCACTGCGTGTTCTTGGAGCTGTGTTCACACATGGTACTGTGATTTTCTATGATATTTAGTATTAGTCTCTCTGCCTATAGATTTGCATAATTTATTATCATTTTCTCTCCACCCTGAGTAATTTTCAGCTTTGTGTTTTCTACTCAAAATGTGTTTGTTGTGTTAAATTATATTGCTCCAAGGTGAATCTCCATTTATTTCTAATCATGACTGACTCCTTTAAGTGAAAATGTGGCAGGCAAGCTCATTTATTTCACTTTTCGAGGTCAGTTTCTTATGTTCTCAGTTGTGTCATTAAGACATTCTGCCACCCAAAAGCTCTTGAGTTACGACTATACCTTCAGCAGTGGAATCTACTCCATATCCTTGCCTTGTACTTTAAGAAATTTAAGGCCATGTGTCATGAAGATTCAGCCAGCGGAGACCAAACCTGTGAGCTTTGGGGTTTAACACATGAGCTTTTATCACTTGCAAAATTCAAGTATGTTGGTCAAAACTGAGCCAAATTTATCTTTCTTTGGCCAAAGAAGTACCAGATATGTGTGAATCAAGGACAAAAGATGTCGTGAAATCCTTTGAAAATCCAGTGAGGAACCTGCTGTGTTATAGTCAATAAATAATTTTGAAAGTGCTACATGTAACAGCAGCCATTAGAAGTCAGGATTTACCTCCACTTGTGGAGTCTGATACACAACACCACATTTTCTGAAAGGGGAATGCTGGACTATCTCCATACTAGAGGTCAACATTGATTATCTCATGTCCACCAGTAAAAATCTAGTCCTGAAGTGCCAAATGTTACCTTCAGTACAGATTCTCTTTCAACCAATGGTGACAGTGGTGTCATAGCCATCCTGCTCCCCAGGAGCTGTTGAAATGCAGTGATGCCACAAGCACCTTCTGCTGCCAGTCATTGCCAACTTATTATTGCCAAGATGGATGTGATGCTGCAGATGGTGAAGTGAAGGAGCCTTGCCCACAAACACAGATGACTGTTTTCATCCTCACTTTTGGAAGAAAAATGGTCACAGACATTGTGGTTTACCATTTTATTCAGCATAAGAAGTGGTTCGTTTGCTTGTCCTGTGGACTTCAGTGCCACCTCTGGCACAGCCAAATCCTCAGAAAAGCTGTGACTGGAAATACACAGAATTGTCTGCTGACACTGCTTGTATATTGTTTGCATGATACGTGGCAGGACTGTGATCACCATTTTGGTAGCAGGATAATGATGAGTCTTGGCAAAACAAAAGCTGTGTCCATTTGCAGGACCTTTGTGCATGGCTGTACTTGTGCTTAGCTCCTAACCACAGCCTGTTCTGATGCCAGTGGGAGTTTGTTTGCTAAACCACTGGTTCTCAAACAGTTCAAACAGTTTCAACCTTCTTGTTCCCAGACCACCCATGAAGCCAGTGGGAGTTCATAAGTTTAAAACATTTTTGTTGGACACCAATTTCACAGACCAACTGATTACCCCTCCACAGAGACCACAGGTTGGGAGCCTCTTGCCAAAGCTTTACTGAGAATATGCTCTGTTGTGACATGCCAGTGTAGGAGGAAGAGAGAAAGGAGAAGTGGGACAGTGCACAGCCCACACCTCGAAGTACTGATGATGCACACACACATCCTTCTCTTACTTAACCACCACAAACCCACAGATATCAGTAGGACTGTGCCTGCAAATGGGCCTTCACTGACCCTTTGAAGCAATTTGGACAGGGCTCTCTGTTACACACTAAAGATCGATGTCTATTTAAAAAAAAGCTAAAGCTGTGTAGCTATTCAGTCTCTACCAGGATACTGATAATGATGAGAATAATAGCAACCTTTCAAAGGTGAGGAGTTGCCACAGGTGAGGTTGGGAGTTTAATGGGCACATGTAGCTAATTTAATAGCACTCAGGCACTGGGCATTAAAAGCCCAGTTCCCTTGGGTTGCTTTATACTAGACTGCAGGTGTAAAGGGAGCAAAAAGCCACTGAATCATCTTCTCTTTGGAGCAGCAAATTCACCGAGTCTCAATATAGGAGATGGGGGTTGTCATGTGACAAGGTTGTATAATCTCATGAGCAAGGCTGAAGAAATTAGAAATATGCCAGCTATGTCAGGGTATCCCAAAGATCCTTCTTCCAATTTATGACAACCCTGAAGCTGTTTGAGTTTAGGCCAAGGTTCTCCTATTACTAGCCAGCCAGGGAATTTGAAGGCCGCAAGCCCATTTTAGTTCTTCCACTCGTCACTCCATTTTTTTATGCCTTTAATTTGACTACAGCAGAAGGTTTTGACTCAGGTGTATTTTGCTTTTCTAGCCCAGGGAGTACAGATACATTAAGATTGGACAATATCTGATCAAACTCCTGAGGCAATGAGAACTGCATGTAAAATTTTAAGACTGCACACAACTCTGCCTTGTGCTTTCCTGTGGCTATATTACATACATTTATTGAAATTCAATTTGTAGTTAGGGAACAAGAGGATTTTTTAAGGCAGTTTATTGCTGCAGGTAATAGAAAAGACATAAATCTGCTAATGCTAGAGTTTCTGGACAGTGATACTCTAAGCAGTTGTTACTGGGGGAGTTTTGCCAACCATGGGAAATCTCAGACAAATGCCATAAAATGTTTTCTTTCACACGTACTCTGAGTCATGGTTTTTTAAAAAAAAGAGGTTAAATTGCTATACTTTTTAAACTTAATTTTGTCTTTCTCAAGTCTTGGGAAAGTCACAAGAGCATGTGTCAGCATACTTTAATACAAATAACGGAGGTTGGGGAGACATTTTCTAGACCTTTTACTCATAGTGGAAAGTTCCTTAGCAGATATTTTCCTGAAAATAGCCCAAAGCAGTAAATGATAGAATTTCCCTTCTGTAAAAGAGCTGAACAGAGGATATCGGTGCAGTTCTTTCTAGTTAGCTGGCAAAGTATTGCTTCCAAAGTAGCAGTGGTTGTCCTTTACCTATGGGGAGATAGCAAAGGTTCAGTGCTGGTAAATGGGGATGAGACCTCCCACTTCTTTTGTCTCAGTGCACGAGAACATGCTCTCTGAAATGCACTAGGCATGTGAGTGCCTTGCTGGTACAGGTTCACTGCTGTCAAAGGCTGAAGAAAGTAGAGTCCTCAGCCTTTCATGGCACTTGGAGTGAGGAGCAGGCATGGATTTCTATGAACAAGTACAGCATGACTCCATCCTCAGGGAGAAACGAGCAGCAGCTTCATACTCAATAGATGACATGTCTGAGGTCAATACAACAAAAAACGGACACAAAAGGAGGGTATCAGTTTGTGAACTTTTGGATTAAAAAAAAAGGCCTGGTGTAGATGGGGAAACTGAGTCTCTCTTCCTCACACCGTGCAAAGTTATATAGGGAAATTAGAGCAAAAGTCTCAGTGTTGGGGCCACTAAACCACCTACCACAGACCGACTGAGAGATTGGCACAACCGTGCTGACAGACTTGAAAGCCCTTCTGTCCATGGCAACTGTGCTTCTAATGTAAGCGACAGGCAAGAGTGAGCAGAGAGGCAGGAGGCTGTGGCTAATGGAGGGCAATCCCAAAATTCTTGGCGCCTTAGGTGTGTTGCTCTTGTGCCTACAAGTTGCTGCACTTCCCAATTCATTGGATGTTTTGGAAAGGTACTCATGTGTAAGGAGAAATTATGCTGTATCTCTGCTTAATCCATTCTCCTGCCTTTCTCCAGCGTGTGATTGCTTCAGTGTTGACCTGTTTCCTGGCAGTGACTTGTGTGTTATTTGGTGGGGCTCCACCACGCTGCTTGTATCAATGGGAAGCCAACCACCCTCAGCTCCCTTTTCAGTCCCTCAGCACTCACTGGTTGTGGAGAAGGTGACTTCTGGGGGACACACCGGAGCCCATGGCTTGTTTGTGTACAATTCAAAGGAGAAGGTGCTTGTGAAACACGTGGTAAATCCCTCCAGCTGGGCTACTCATGTTCTCACCATGGTCCCTTTCTTTATTCTTCCTCTGCCTCTTCTCTTACGTTCTTTGCCTGCTTGCTGCATCCTGTCCCTAGTTAACTTGTCAGTTCTTTAAGATGAGGATAATCTTTCCTAAATATTGTACTTACTCAGCATGACAGAAGCTTGAGAACCTCTGGGCTCTCCTGTAATGAATGTAATATATAATAATAACAAGATGTCATTGAAAAATGAGCCTGGAACTATGCAGAATAATTGAGAGTAATGTTAGTTTTTAACAGGAACACTTTTTTGCTCAGTGATATATACATTTTGTCAGAAACAAGAATTATCAAAATTTTCAACCCCCCCCTTCATTTATGTTACAGCTTCTTTTCTCCTTCATTTCATTATCTGTTAGATTTTTTCCTGCTTTCTGCTCTGTGACAGGGGTAAAACTCAAATTCCAAGATAGAATTGAGTGTTTAGGCTGCATTAAAAAGAAGGTAAATACTGAAATTCCTCTTTTCTAAACATTTGTTTTAATATCATTTTTCAACAAAAGTGCTATAAGTGAAATATTTGAGCAGTTATAACAAAATTTATTGTGACTAAATATATCTCTTTTTCCCTTTTCTAGTCCCTCCCTAGTAGCCATCCATTTTCTCCCTCTCTCTTTTTCTATTTCCCTGCATCTTCTTATCACTCTTGCTTTCACCTGCACATGCAAACACTCGCTGACACAGATATTTTGACTGGTGCTTTGTCTCTGCACAGCAGAGAGGCTAAAGCTGAGCCTGGATTGTACATCTCTGTGTATTCCCCAAGCTCCTGTCTTGCCTTTGAGATGCTCACAGCTTACACAAAGGCCTATGGGAATATAAACACTTTTTAATTTCTTTGGTATCTCCTCCAATAACAACAACAACAACAAAAATCTCTTCTCTTTTTCTGCTTTTCCAGCAGTAATGAAGAAGCCGTTGTCTTCACCTCTAAACTGGCATGTTCCAGAGGGAGAGAAAGACAGGGAAAATCCCTACTTACAAAAATAATATTATAAATTATTTTCATTATTACGGTTTATGATACTGAGCCAGTACCTAAGAGGCCCTCCTGAGAGCTAGGAGCCCCTTTGTGCTCTGGGATGATACACAAAAGGACTCTGCTCCAAAGAGCTTCTTTTTTTTTTAAGGAATTTCTGGCACTGATTGGATGTTGATGAAAAGTGCTGGCTTGGCAGCAATAGAGAGGAAAGCCTCCTGTTCATCTGCAGACAGTGCAAGTTTCCCTTTTCCTCTGTCCTGCTGGCCATCAATGGGGCCCTGAGAGCCAGTTACAGTTTTCCAGGTTGCTGGGTAAAGCCCAGTGCGCAGGTTCTGGCTGATTTGTGGATCATGGTACAAAGTTTTCTCTCTTTGGAGGGAATTAAGGTCACTTGAGCTCATCCCAGCCTGAGCTCAAAGCAGACGTGGTGCTGTCAGTAACACAGAAAACAGACATGTGTGGATGTGTGGGTACATCCCTGCATGTATGCACAAGGTGTGTTTCCTGACCCCACTGCTCTGTGGGCTGTTTTCCCATTGACTCATCTTCTTCATCCCCAGACTTCAACCTCTTCACACATACCACACGTGTCTATAAGTTTGCTACCTTTTCAAAATGTTTTTAAAGGATTTGAAATGCTCTGTATCCTCTGCAGTGTGTTGGTTTAGTTTGTGTAAGCCCAGTAAAGCCAGTGCACCCAAGCCAGTTTACACTGACTGAGAGTTAGCTCCTGATTTCCTTCTTATGGGGATACAACTTTGAGCCTTGAGATACCAGAAGCCACCTTCCTGCAGGTGCAGAGGATGCAACAGGAGGGAGGCAGGAAAAGTCACCGAGGAATGGGAGAGGAGAAGGTTTCTCTTCTTCTTTCCTGCCAAGCCACCTTGGCAGGAAAGCTGAAGCATTTCTTCCTTTCTTTTCACACCCCCATCTCAGGATTCACACTGGTAGCTGGCTTAATGAAGCTGGCTCTGGCAGTGTGGGACATAGAATGACACAAGCACTGTCTTGCAGAGGGACTGTTCCTTAACTTCAGCATCTTACCCTTAAAACTAGGACAAAACTTGCATTTACAAGAAACAAAGAAATATCTAGCAGAGTTAAACATAAAATTATCTGAGTAACATTTTTTTTTATAGCCATTCTTACTCTTAATCTGTCAATGCCCAAATTTCTTTTGTTTGCATTCCCCTGCTTTGAGTAACCCAAAATATTTAGCTTCCAGTTATACTAAGTGGTTTTTGAAATGGAAAAAAGGAGCTCAAATTTAGCAGCCATTCATTAATTTCAAAGAAATGCAGTGTGGTTTTTAATATATGCTGTACTTTTTATAACTGCTCCACTTTTAGGAATTGAAAGTGTTAAATAAATTAGACGGTCCAGTGAATCTTTTCCAGCCTAGTGCGTTGCTGGGATTTGGACCTGGTCCACTGCATTTCTTTGAAGCTCTTACTGCTTCTATATTTTGTTTTCTAATAGCCTAGTTAAGACAAAGAACATTTCCTTCAGAGCTTCTAGTCAGCTCTGCATTTCACTTGGCTTCTGTTTGATTTTTGGACTGTTTCTAATTGATTTCCATTAATAAGGTAAAAATTCTGGTTGGCTTTTTTTTTCCCCTGGTGCAAAAAGAAACAAGTAATATGAAACATAAAGTTTATTTGGATTCTATCCAAACAGTTAACTCCTTTTAGTTTATCCCCAGTAGAAGTTCCTTTGGGGATGCACTATCATTTCATCAGTAGTTTCTCCTCTGCTTCTGTATTTCTTCAATTAAAACTCATTTCACAGAGTGAACTTTGTGGCCTATTCCTGTTAGAGTTCCACACTCCAGGGGTATAGCACTCCAGAAATTTTGCTGCAGTTTGCATTCTGAGCACATTTTTTTCCTTCTTGTAAATCATGCATATTTGTATTTATTTGTAACCTAGTCCATGCTAATTTCCAGTTATTTATACAGCCACAGAATCTTAATTTTATTCTTGTTACCATATTAGCCTTTTTTCTTGATGGACTAGAGGGAGAAAATTAGAAAGCAGACATGATCAAAACTGCAAAACTCAATTAAAGCAAATGATGAAACATGATGTAATAAAGAAATGATTGCAAACATCGTGTCCTGTTACTTACTATATATGTTTTTTATCTGCTGTGCACTTTTATGCTTTAAAGGCTATCTTACCAAATATTTCTGACCTAGCACCTCGAGTCAGCACCTGCAATAGAGAGATTTGCTCTAGTGCTATTCCTGCTTTCCTCAAGGCCCAGTAGAGAAGAACCAGGTTTATAAGAAGAAATATATTTAGATAGAATCGATTTTCTTTTCCATGCATGAAATTCTATCTCTGGCTCTGGTAGTATTAGGTTATACCAGTCCCCTGGATTATTCCCATCTCAACCTCTGAATTATGTGAGACAGGCCTAACGTACAGAAGAAAATGGTATTTCCACCAGCAAACAAAATATTTTCTTATCTGAGTGTGGGCATTTGAATGCATTGTCACTGCAGTGGTGCACCATGTATTTTTTTGTTTTGCAGACTGTCCAGTCCAATTCCCCTGCAGTTCTAATGCAGGCAGACTCCGTGCCAGAGCTATGTGGAGTGGCAAAACTCAGCAGGCAGACAGGGACAGCAGAGCTCCCCTGCCCCACCACTGGGAGGTGAACGTGGCTCTGATTGCAGGCACACGGACAAATCCTTCCCCACTGCACAGTGCAGGGTCAATCCCCCAGTCTCAGGGCCCTCTTTGAGAAGCCCCAGGTCAGATGTGGTGACCACCTCTACTTCAGTCAAACACTTTTACTCCCTTTTCTGACTTCGTCTGTGCTTGTGGAGGAAGCATTTGGCAGCAGCACAGCACTGTCAGAAGTTCATACGTGAGTGTCCTCCATGCCTTTCCTGGGAACAGCAGGAGCTGGGCGAGGAACAGATTTCACCTGCGCTGGCACAGCGTGTCCAGTCCGGCAGCTTGCTCTTCCCTGACCTACTTCAACAACAATGGGCACTCGTGCTCACTAAGCCTGGGTGCTGCAATTCTCTGCTAGCCTAGCAGAAAAGTTGGCTTACTAGTGCATGGAGATGTTAAGCTGAGAAATAACGTGAGCACCAGGCAACAGCTTTCCTGGTTATGTCCCTTGGGACCCTCCTGGGTGACATGAGGCACTCACAGCCGTCACTTGCGCCGACACCCACCATCTGGTGGAGGATGCCAGGAGCCATGCCAGCCCTGGTGAGGCTGCAGCATGCCTTCTCTCAACATGAGTTGGGACAAAGGCTTTCCCTCTCTCCAGCATCACCTGCTGCTTGCCTCCTGACCACCAAAAACCCTCCTGCACAGCCCTTGTGCTCCCTGCTGAAGTCCCTCATCTGGCACATACTAATACTGCGTGTCAGTGGAGGTTCTCATTTCTTCTCTGGTTTATTCTCTAAAGGTTTGGTTTTTTTTTAATGCTGCTGGTAATTTCAGGTTTATAGTGTTTTTATGGCCTTTGTGATATATCATTTCACTGTGACCTCACAGCAAGCCTGTGTGCGCTTCTCCCCCACGTGATTAATTATTTTAATAGAGGCAAGAGAAAGAAAATGGGGAATTTGTGGACAGTGGTTTTCCTTGCTTGGTGTAGGGAAGCATTTCATTGTGGGTCATTAAGATTCGCTGTAGCATAACTCAGCAATAATGTGGAAAAAGAAGTCATGTGCCTGTGGGTTGTGTGAACTGAAATTACAAGCCATGTCCAAACCTCTGAGTCACCTCTGCTGCTTCTCAACACAGCTGAGTCCAGGCAGGAAGCACTGAATGAGCAAATACAGTGCTTAAAACCGTCTATCCTAGACCTCTC
Source organism: Rhagologus leucostigma (assembly GCA_013397725.1). Taxonomy (NCBI): domain Eukaryota; kingdom Metazoa; phylum Chordata; class Aves; order Passeriformes; genus Rhagologus; species Rhagologus leucostigma. The sequence continues at coordinate 30,174 of VZTD01001819.1, forward strand.
ACTGGGTGCTCCTTGAAAAACTATCCATAAGCAATTTTAAAAAGGTAGATTTAATAAGTGGGCTGGGAAAGGCATATATTACCCTCCCCAACTAGCACTTCCTGCCCCTGGATGCCTGCTTCATTTAGCATGGCTAGGGAATAAATAGTAATAGTAATAGTAAATAATGATATCAGTGTAGAAACTGATCTGGTCATTAGTTGTAAAATATAATGCCACAGAATCCACACATCAGGGATCCCATCATTCATCTTCACAGTACTTCCTAAAAGAAACTGAAATCTTATAGAACAAAAAATTGGCATTGCTCTGGCAAGGAAATGAAGATTTACTTTAAAATAGATTTTAAAAACCCCGAACAAAACACCTGTCAGATTTGATGGACAATGTTTTTAAGGGAATTTATTACTGTCACGTCTATTTCTGATCCACAAAGTGTGTATACTTGATATATGGCCAAACTACAGAGCTTTCCACTGGTTCGGACTCCAGCAACCACTTTTCTGGCCACTTTTCTGACCACTTGCCTCCTGTTGGTAGCCAGTCTGGTGTCCTCCATGCCTGGACTCATGGTCACAAAGCCATCCTGCTGTTACTCTCGTATGGAGCAGGTCTGACTATCTGTTGTTGTAAGCAAACCCATTCTTTCACTTCTTCTAGTGGACACGTGTGAGCACCTGATAAATCTGAGGGTGGGGGATGGACATTTCTTTGCATGCTGCAGTGCCCTGGAAGAGTTTTTTACAAACTTCAGGGTTGCAACTTGAAACAGCAGCAAGATTGCAAGTCAACTGAGTAACTACGTGGAAGAAGAATATGCTGGGGTAGTGACCTGCAAAGTCCATGCTTTTTATGCATTCAGAGACCTATGAAGCATCAGGCACAGATCAGGATTAGGGGCAAAATGGCACAGAGGGATGGGTATGGGCATCTTAGTCTGTGATAGGAAACGAGCTTCAGCATGTTATCAGAAAACCTGGCTCGAGGGTGGTTGCCAGACACCAGAGAGACATTGGTTGCGATTTTCAGCCCAGGTTTTATACAACACTGAAGTCCAGAGAAGATCTAATTTTAGATCAGTGGAGGCAAGGCTGAATGCACAAACAAAAACATCCTCCTACCAAACAATATCTCTGTTGAGTATTATCATGCTGGGTATGAAATTTAGCTGCTCTATCCATACCAGATCTGTTAAATATCTAGAAATTATTCATCTGTGATAACTAATGAGGAAAGTAAGATAATTAATTTCAGTGTTTCTTGCAACAGGGAAGCTGTCTGGCAAAATATGCCAGACAAAACATCCATACAAAAACGTGTCATTAACTTACATGTTTAGTTCATTCACATTCCTAACCATGAATAAAAAGGAGAAATTAAATGACAATCTTTAATTGTCTGTATAATTCTTCTTAATGAGTACATTCTGGAGTACCACAACAATGGTGTAGGTTTATGAAACAGAGGTCTGTCTTCCCTTAATAAGAAGGAAGGAAGCAATACTGCAATGCTGGTTAATTACTGGATACCCTTTCACTGTGAATTAAAGGTCTACGCACCTACAAGCTTGGAGAAGCAAAAAGATGTAACACTTAAAAGTACATATGTTATCAGAAAACCGAGAGGGTTAGGGGAAAAGGCCAGGAACTGATGGGAAAATAAATGAGATGGAAAGCAATAGAGATAACTGTGGTAACAGTAGGTCCATTTAAGAACGTATCATACAAGAGTCACAAAGGTAATGGGACAGCTCACCTGCTTAAAAATAAACATGCAGAAGTGGTTTGCTGGCTCAGGGCAGAGTGCTTAGGTGTGGCAGAGGCAAATCCATGGTCAGTGGAGGTGGGAGAACCTAAGTCAGTGCCACCCCTCAACTCTGTATATAGACAGAGATGAGAATAAGTATGCTTGGAAGCTGAAAGCTAAAATGTTGTGAGATCTCAGTGTGACTTCTTCCTCCGGTTTGTACAGCTGTAGGCCACTGCCTTGCCAAAGCTCTTCAGCCGCTGCCTAATTTCAGGCATGAGAGAGTTGCATCCACTTCAGGTTTGACTGTCAGCATCTGCACATTCTCACATGTGCATGTCTCCACAAAGAGCCCAGCCATGGGTTTTCATGCTGCCTTTTGGCTGAGAAGGATTTCTCTGCATGTATCTGCAACTTGCACTAACCGCTCCTTCAGACTCTGCACCGCAGTGCCTCAGAGACAGCCTGGGCAACTGCTGAGGCCATTGCTCACTGGATCCATCTCTAGGGTTCACTGCTAATGTGTCCTCATCTCTGTGTCTCTTATGGTACACTTGGACACAAGCTCTTCAGGATTAGAGCTCCTTGAGGCTCAGATGCAAGAAGAGCAATGCATTGAGTGCTTTGTTAATCTTGAGCCTAGGTGAATCAGCATGAAGTGAAGCAGTGAAGAATCACGATCATTTTGCTCCCAGGTTTGTTTCAGGCCATGTTTTAAATTTAAGCATACTTCTTACTTACACACATCTTGGACATATAACCTGGGGCTCTGGCTCAGTGGTGTGCCCACACCAGCTTCCACTTAGCTTATAATGGCAAACCCAATGGATTAATCGTGAAGGGGCTTCAGGACAGCCATAACCCTCATGGGATCTAGGGCACCTCTCTGGGGTGGCATGTCTCCAGTGGGATCTGTGCCGCCCAGTTTACATGTCAGTGTCCTCAGAGCTCACTGAATTACAGCTGCACAGTGACACAGCCACATCCTCTTCATCATTGCTGATTTACTATTCCTTAGGGATAGTGAGGGTGCAGTGGGCAAACTTGTGGGCCAGAGTGACCACGCAGATCATTACAAGGGACAGGGGATAAAGGGGAGGTATCCTTGGGAAGACCATCCTGAAGGTCAGTGCACTATTTAAAGATGTCACTGCAGCTCTGTGATGACGCTAAAACTCACGACTGGTTTCAAGCTGTGGCAGTGAGCCTGGCTGAAGAGATTTTTTTTAACTCAGTTTCTTCTTCTAAGCAGTGCAGTGTCCTACTCTTGCTTGAGGCTTTTCTTGTCAATCCACCCTTGAACAAATCAAAGCTACTGTTGATAGGTATAATTTGTATAATTCAAAAATCTGCATAATTTTTAGAAAAAAGTTTATGGATGCTACTTGGGAAAAAAAAAAAAGGCTTTCTTTATTGTATTGAGCTGCAGGCTCAGAATTGCTTCCAGAAGGGCATGGTGTTCTTCTGCTCGCTTTGGTGAAGCAGCAATATATTTTGTTGAGGTCTGAGCTGGCTCCCTGCAGCTTTGGGCCATTACTGAATTAGAGCCAATAAAGAGCATGCCCTCTTTTCTATGCCTGCAAGTCAATTCCTAGTGGGGCTCAGTAGGACATTCAAGTAACTCCTGATTAAATTAGATTTCTCTGAGCAGAATGTCCAGATGTGGTGGATGACACACACCCACCCTCCAAGCAGTCAAATCCTACTTCTTAGCAAAATCATAGGCAGGAAAGAATGTATTGTCATGGAGACTTGAGGAGAAAAAGGAACTGTTATCAATTTTCACTTGCAAATGCTTCACCCACAATAGTAACTAGAGGAATGACTACCAGGAGACAAGGAGTGCAATCTAACGACCATGTGACAGAGGCACCCCAACAAGCCCTGCTTCCTTACCAGCCTCCTTGTGTGCCCTGTACCACAGCAGAACCCAGCCTGCTTGCTGAAGCTTGCTAATGCTCAAAGGAAAAAGTTGATATTGTTTATGTTCCACATTCTTCCATTGCTCAATATCCAAATATTTCACAATGTAGATCCAGTTACAAAAGTTCATTTAAGAGAGAATTCTTGCTCCAAGCCCAGTTTCCTGTTGCAGCCTGAGTCACAGAGCAGGTCATGTGCAGCAGTTGGCTCATGACTTTCTGAGGATGCTGCGCCACTGATTTTATAAACAATGGATAGTGGGAAATGGATGAATATGTTTCTTATTTGAATAAATTAAATCTGGCAAATGTGATTCACTGCAACAAGAATGCCCGTTGCTCATGGTTTCCAGAGCATGCTGTGCAGCTTTCCCAGGGGGAACCCGGGGACAAATCTGTCTCTACACAAACAAAACTCCCTTGCACGTCTGCTGGAGCAACGCCAAGCAGAGAGAAGTGTTTGATCCTGGACTCTGATTCCCCACAGACCAGAGAGCGAACTCTGACCTGAATAATGGAAAGCAGCCTTGGCTCTTGGCAGCCAGGCTGCACGCAAGGAGCCTCTGGTGTGGTAAAGATATAAAACTCCAGCACTGACAGGAGCTGCTGCCTGGCTTGTCTGGTATTCAAGAGCAGGGCGAGTGCTGCCACACAACAGCTCAGGGGAAGTTTGAGTCCTGGCTCCTTGCGGGAAAACCAAAAGAATTCCTGTCAGGGACGCTCCCTGGCAGCAGCAGGAGGCACGCAAGGAGCCCCAGTCAGAGCATGGGTTTAACTGTGTGCGTACATCCCTGAACACGCTTTGCTGGATCTGAGCTTCTGCTCAGTGCTGTGTTCAAATGTTGCTCCTATTAGCAGGGAGAGTCTCAAGGACTCAGTGGGGTAAACCCTCTTGTTGGCCCAAGTGACAAGTAAATCATGGTTCGAAGGGCTGTACTGAAACCCCTTTTTGGAATGTGAGCACACCAGTCCAAAAGAACTACATGGTTTCTCCAGGACCTGATGGTGGCTGTGGAGGTCCCCAAGTGCAGAATGAGCCACTTGATTGTCACATTGTGGAAGAGCATGGTCATTCTTGGCTTTTGCAAGACTCTTCTGTGTGCTTAAAGTGAGCAGAATATTTTTTTTGTCAGTATCTGGTTAAAGTTAAAACATATTTACTGTCCTGTACTGTAGTCTTCATGCTCCAGTTCCACTCCTGCCCAGGCTCCCCTTTGCCCACTCTGCTTTGTTTCCAGGAGAAGAGCAACTTGTTCCCTATCAATGTGCCTCATTATCTGCAGGTCTGAATATTTCCTTAAAGATCACCTCGTTCCAACCCCCTGCCATGGGCGGGGGCACCTTTCACTAGACCAGGTTGCTCAGAGCCCCATCCAACCTGGCCTTGAACACTTCCAGGAATGAGGCATCTACAACTTCTCTGGGCAACCTGTTCCGATGCCTCACCACACTCACACGGTAGAATTTTTTCCCTAATATCTAATCTAAACCTACTCTCAGTTCGAACCCATTCCACCTTCTCCTGTCACTACATGTTCCTGTAAAATGCCCCTCTCCAGGCTTGTTGTAGACTTACTTCAGGTACTGGAAGGTCATAATTAGGTCACGCCAAAGCCGCCTGTTTTCCAGGCTGAACAAACACAATTCTCCTAGCCTTTCCTCACAGGAGAGGTGTTCCATCCTTCTAACCAACCTGACTGCCGTCCTTTGGGCTTGCTGCAACACGTCTATGTCCTACCTGTGCTCATACCAGAGCTGGATGCAGAACTCCTAATGTAGACAATGGGGACATGTACAGTTCTTACCAGATTTTTTTATTATGGTCTTTGGAGATTTTCAGCGTGGGAGGGAGCCTGTGATATTTCCAAGTCTGAATTTTACAGAAATTTGGAAGACTGGCTAGTATTAAAAAATGTTCATCTGAAACTTGGGCATGGGTGTGCTGTTGGTGCTTGGGCATGGGTTAACCCTGCCAGGGTTTTCTGGGAAGCTTGGATGAATGTGTCACTCCAGTGATCCTGTGGGAGTTTCTCCTGAAACAAATGGGTTTAAAGGAGGTCAAAATGAGGGTGACATCCTACAACAGCCTTGTGTTCATCAAAATCCCTTCTGCTGCGAATAGTGCCAGTCCTGCCTCTATCACCTCACTTTCCCAGGACTGCTTGTACAATCATGACCTTTCCATTTTCTCTGTGACCTTGTGATCAGCTTTAGTGGGCAGAAACCTGGAGCCAGCACTGGGTAGAGCAGCAGGCCATCCCTTTAGATAGCACACTGCTCTGAAAGCAGCTAGGATTTTCCATGGGACGGCACAGCAGTCTCAGCAGCTCCTACACCTTTCTTCCTAATTTTCTATTTTTAAACAACTGATACAGCCTTTTGTGTGTGTGCCACTTCTGTGGGGTTGTGTGTGTGGAGGAGAGGATTCCTAGCTGTGTGTTCTGTGCATGCACATCCACACTCACACGTACCCCGACCTTAATTATGCCTCAGGTCACAGCTGTTCACCTCCGTGAGCCCAGCTAATCTCTTACTGCCATGAATGTGAATCCAAAGCAATTCCACTCGTATACTATGACTTCAAATAAGCTGCAGAACACTAAACTGGGCAAAATCAGACCGATTGGGTGTTCGTTTTTTGAAGATTGAAATAGAAGAAGTCTTTAATCTTTTAACAACCCAGCTTTTGGCCTTTGAACATTGCAGCTTGTGCAAATGTGCCACCTCCACTGGGAAATGTAGCTTGCAACCATTTTGCACCATTCCGCACCATTTCACAATATTATTTGTTCAGGCATTGAATGATATAGACTTAAGGAATGAAACACGTAGAAGAATATCCCAGTCAGCATGGCCTGTTACCTTTTCAGCCTAGAGAAAGCTTTTGCTTACAGAGAATGGTGGCTTGCAGCCAATGTTAACATGGCCTTTTGGCTTGCAAGTCTATGGAAAGCTTCCTCTGTCTTTCCCAGGAGGTGTCGGTATGAACTATCACTACACTGCCATACAGTTCACAGGCGTACAAGGCCTGGCTTATGGATGGAATTGACTGCCAGGGACCTGGCATTTAAGTTTTCTTCAGCTTTCTTTCTGAACAGGGTCATGACCAAGAGTCGAGAAGTCCTAAATATTTATGCTGCATCTTGGCTTACACGGATTTTGCAGTTCAGATGGGTTTCTCATATCCACAAGTCTCTTGATGCTGGAGAAGATCTCTGATTATTTAAGAGAAAAGGAGAGGACTGCTCAGTATCTTAGCACAAAAAATTCCCACAAACAATGATGCAAGTGCAGTCCCATACTCCAGCTGCTTTACTGGAATCTACGGCTCTCCTTCCCGTTCTTCCTACTAACTTGGTATTAGACTTCACCCCTCTGCTTCCCCAGTGCCTTCATTTCTTTTAAACCCTGGAGCACTACAAGCTGTTTCTCACCACATGCCAGTGAAGAGAAAAACAGGCCCATGACAGTGGTTGAGATCCCAAAAAGCCCAAGTGATCACTGTCAATAATGCCTTTGGGTCTGCATCTGCAACACTTATGAGGAGCAGCACTCAACAAAAGGCACCTTCCTCCAGGGAGAGATCCAGGTATCCTTTCCAGCGCTGAACAAGGGACCTACTATCCTGCACACAAAAGAACAAGTATTCGCCTCTTGACTTCATTTTTCTTCCTGTAAGCCTACTGCGGGAAAGTTCTGTTTTATTTGAATGCAGCATTGTTTATTTATAATTTTGTCCTAGTTGTGTGACAGATTCAGCATGTGTCACCCAGCAGGGGAACAGTGGTAGGCTGGAGAGTTAACAAATGCACTGCAGTGAAGCCAGATGGCCTGTTTTCATAAGGAGCCTCTGAAAGATGCTCTGCTGCATAGATTTCTTTTTGCTTTCCTTCCTTTGGTGCCTAAAATTCACTAGAGCAGTGTCATTGTGTATTAACTCACTCACCAAAGCTTCACAGGTCTGAGCTCCACCCTGTATCTCATCTAACATCTCCTGTGAACAGAAAAAGACATGACCAGATGTACTGAATCAGCCCATCACCTCTTTCCAGAAGCAAAATCAATAAATGCAAGGCTTCTGAGCACCCTCTCAGTTTCAGTGTACCAGGGGTACTGAAGTGTGGGTGAGGTGCCTGTGTCCACCACGTGGCCCATGGATGCCTTCAGCCTGGCTGGGGTACAACCAGAACCCTCTCTCCGCAGTCAGCTGTTGCAGAGTGTAGCCCCAGCTGCCTGGAAGGTCCTGACTGATTCCCCCTGGGAGCGCCCACGCCTGTCAAAACATCCACGCACATCAAGGGGACTCACTTAGTGCTTAGCTCCTGGGAAGCAGCCGACTTGAAAGCAATCTCAGAGCATGTACTAGCGAAGAAGATGTTTGCTGGAAGAGTATGTAGTTGTGCTTACATTTTCCCCAAAGGACCATGCCCCTGAGGAGACAGAATTTTTCCTTTCTTTTTCAGGATATCATTAAAGAATGTTTCATCTTCTTCCTTATTTTCTCATTTGTTTCTCCCTCCAGTTCCCCTTTGGGATGTTTTCCAGTTTCACAGAGCTTGCATGCACTTTCCTTTGGAAGCCATTAATACCAATTTCAAGCCCTAGCCTTCACTTGAAAGAGATGAGAAAGAGTCTCACTTTTCAGGCTCATGAAAAATGGGGCAAGATATGAGCTGATAAGGTATTTGCAGCATCAGTACACCAGAAAGTCTGATAATAAAAAAACAGAAGATGGGCAAGCTAACTGCTGTTATGCATGATATCACAGCATTTTGTTACAATCAGCAAGGAAAATCTTGACATGTGAACAGGAATTACTTTAAAGATGGTATGTTTTTTCTCTGTTCAGCTTTGAATTGCCTGTCTGAATACAAATGGTTAAATAAAAGGAGGCCATAAGTGCCTTTTTAAAGAATTAAACTTTTAAAGAGCTAAGGACAAGTGATTTATTATATAGATAAGGCAGCATTAATCACTTGGGTTTGTGGAAGATTTTGTTCTCTTTTTCCCATCTTTGCTCCAGGGGAGAAGCTATCCACCCACCCAGCTATCCTCAGTCAGCCTAGAAGGTGCTATTCTTCCCAAGGCTGGAGGAAAACAACTGAAATTACCAGAGGAAGGGAGAGTTTTGAGGCAGGCCAAGAGAGGCTGCCCAGGGTAGATGTTGGAGAGCCCGAAACACAGGACAGTGAGGGGCTGGAGGAATGGCTTCAGGATGATGCAGAGATACCACAGTTAACTTTAAAGGACTCAGCGGACACTTAAAACAGGCAGCCTAGAAATGGAAATAGCTCTCTGTATCAAAGATTGCCAGTGTGGTGTCAGCTCAGGGCCTTGTAGGGCATCGCATTCTGCAGAGCACAGACCCTACAGGCTCTATGAGCCACTTCCACTTGTCAGGGGTGAGCTTAGAGAGGCCCAGAGCCCCACATGTGTGAGCAAACTCTGCTATTGATTTAAGTTTCACTTTAAATGCTTTGAGGAAAAAATAAGTAATGTGTTGTTTTGAAGACACAGCAGGCTGTCACAGGTTCTTGAAGGAAAGGTCTTTGAAGACAAGGACTATGTAAATTAGTGATTAATTTTATCCTTTTCTGAGTTTGAAAATGGAACAGACGAACAAACCAGTATATATATGTATATCCCTAAGTCTGAAATACTGGGCTAAACCAGCTTGAGGAGATGTATTTGAAAACTGAAACTACTTATTTGGAATTGGCTTTTGTTTATTTCCAACTTTTCAAAATAATAAAAAAAAAAAAGGACTACGTTCAAAAGGAATTTGTCTGTCATGCACAAAACAAGTGAGAAGGTCACAGCAGCTGTCAATAGTGATGAAGGAAAAAAGGCCAGAACTGATCCTTATCATTAAAGTCTTGTGGAACAGTTACACACTGTCCACACTGTTCAGGGCCCACACTGTTTAGAGCTAGCTCTTTCCAAAGCAGATTCCTCTTGGAGAGGGACCATTAGAGAACCAAAAGAAATCCAGGGAGCAAGATAACTATTTAGCATTGTGGATGGTCAGGGCTCAGGCTCTTTCTCTGGACTTATTTCATTTGGCAGTATAGATTATTACTTGCTTTCATTTGAAGCCTTATATTCTATATACTTACCTGGGCTATATTTATTTTATGTTGTTAATTTTTTGATTGTATATGTCCTAGTTATTCAGAAAATGCCCCAAATCCTTATTATGGGGTGAACCATTCATTCACACATTCTCAGTCTATCCCATTGAAGCTGCTCCTTTTTGCATTGCAGACTTATAGATTTATTTGATTGAAAAAGAAAAAAAAAAAAAAAGGCAAGGGAGGAAACTACACTGTGAACCAATGCAGGTGGAGATCTGTCAGTGTGGTTACAAAATCACCAGGATGGAAGTTATCTGGTCCTTTCTTCACCTGAGGGTGATACCATCCATCAGCACCTGTTTCCTGGCAGTTTATCTAGCTGATAGTTAAGTACTCTTTACTGACATTAGCAATGCTGATTCAGCAAGCTGTTCCTGTTCTTCAGTCTTCTCTTTTTGGACTTAACAATCTGATTTACCTCAGCAGTCTTTGCTTCTGGATCTTCTTTCCATTCAACCTTATACTTTCCCAGTGTTTTCCCCTTGACAGTCTTCTTTCGGACCCCCACCCTCACAGTGTGTGGCACCCCACACTGGGCACTGCACACCTTGACAGGGATAATGAGTGTGGAAGAAATTCTGGCAGCATCCTGGAGACTGCATTCCTGTTTCCCCGTCTTTTTGTGTTATTTTCCTTCTGTGTATGACACTGGGGCCTGTGTTCAAAGCCTTCCATAAACTTTTAAAGATAGCACCTATCTCACAACTTCAAACAGCAAATGCTTAAGCTTTGAAAAGCTACTGTGTTTAGGTGGGCTTTGAAGCAGATGCCTCCCTTAAAGTGCACATGTTTATGCTGATCTGAATCATGTAATCGTCAAAAGTTTTGGAAATGTCTTGAGGACATTTACCAAAGTAGGGCCCACTTACGAGGAAACATAAAGAGGTAGTCCCTACATTTTTCAGCAATCTTACCTGTATTTCTGTCTCTGGCTGGGAGGCAGGGATGCGAGAAAATGTGTGGAAATGACAGAAATAATCCCAAAGAACATTGGGGGGTTTATCACACATGTGTGAGTTTGGGTACACACTGGAAGATACATGAATTTCCCATGGTGTCAGAGCTAGATGATTAATTTCTAGTTTGTCTTAAAATAGGCAGTGCTAAATTACAATGAAAAGAGAAAACAAAAGACTATTAATTCTTCTTACATTCCTTTATATAAATATTTATATTTATGTGTCTGTACAGGCACATACATGCACACATGTTAATGGAAGGGATCTGGGATATTCTGTCATGTAACAGCAACAGCAGGTATTTGGTTTAGTGCACAGATTTAAAGAAACTTTTTTCATCTTCACTGTAGGCAATCACTCAAAAAGTAAATGCATCAGGTGTACTGATACCGTAGCTCACAAGGGTGTTGTAAGAGTTGCTGTAGTGTATCAGGATGGTGTTTCAGGCATGAAATAACCTTATTCTAATTAATCCGTGTGCTTCCAAGCATAACTGAGTAGAGGATCTCTGAAAAACTGTGTCTAAGATCCAAGGGTCTTCCTGTGAAATACCAAATAAATGTTGTTTAGATTGATGACCAGCTTTACAGTTACATGATTTCTATGGGTCACGCCACAACATCACAGACATAAAATTATCTGCAGAAAGATAGCAAGATAGGAGTCTTTGGACGGTTAATATTTATTTATTTTATCTATTGCTACCTGTACCTGGAGAAAAAGAAAGTGTTTATGATCACTTTTGTTCTATATTAACTATGTTATTCCGCTGGCTCCTTGGAGCCCCAGGACATAGGAGTTAAACAGTGGAAGTCTTACCTACTGTTTGGTTCCTCCTTGTTTCTCGTGTTTTTTAACTCCTGCAAATGAATTGTGAAACAAATAGTCAAATGGTTTCCTTCCTTTTCATGCCTAATTGTTCAAAGGAGAGAGTCTGCTCAGGATTTGACTGTGTCTAGTACTACATTGCAGTGCAAATCGTCAGAGAAGAAACAGAAGTTTCACTGCTAAGTTAATAAATGCTTTTGTTATTAAAGCAGTCACGTTTGGCTGTTCCACGTGCTTAAACATAGCTTTAGCTGATGCTAATATGTCCATCAGAGAAGACACCTTTTACTCTGTCTTGAAAAACTCCTGGGAAATGAAAGGTTGAGACAGACCAGGACAACCCATCTCCCTGGTGCAGTTGGAGTCACCAGTTTCACTGCTCCCAAAGACGGACTGATATCCGTAATTAAGCCTGGCTCCCCTATTTTTGCACGAGCTTATTAGGCTGTACTCCTTTTTCATCTTTTTTTTTTTTCCTAAAGACTGCTTTCTTTAAATAATTAGAAAAGAGTCACTTGGAGAGGAGATGACTGGTTCCCTCTTTTGTCTTGTATAATCACTCCTGAGTCAAGACTAAGGGGAATGTCTAATTGCTATTGGACCTTACTGCTCTTTGGTTAAGTTTCACAAGACTGAGGAGCACACAGCTGCCCTTTACACCTCTGCAGGACACCAGAGATGTGTGTGTACTAGCCAACAAATAGTCTTGGTTATAACTGGTCAAAGGAGAACACCAAATTGCTGCTCACTGCAGGTGGTACAGTCACAAATGTGGGAATTTCCAGCCTGGAAATTCTTTAGTCTTGATATGCCTATCTTTGCTTTATTAATCTCCTCCTACCCCTTGGGCCTGGGAAGTGTATTATAGGTAGCAAAACTTGGATTCCAAGCCTAAATGGCACTGGATACCATAGGGATATTTCATACCAGCATAGAGCTGTTTCATTTCATTTACTTCCTGCAGGTAGCACAGAATTATCACACAGAACCAGCCTGCATCTCAAGCAGGACTCGGGACAGGATTCGATGTCTGTACATGATGTTTCAGCAGATGGTGCAAGAAATCTTCACAGCAGATGAATAATGGACCAGACAGTTTGGTCTCAACCTTCTGTAGCTGGTTTGTATGCTTACACAGAGATTTCAGCTGGTGAAGCTGTAGCTCAATCTGAAAGCAAAGGTGTTATTTAAAGAGGAAACTCAGACATTAAGGGACACCTTCCTGCTGTCTCATCTTTTTCCTGTTCTTATATTTAAGCCAAACTCTGTACACCTACCATAAAATCCAGATTAACTATTACATTGAGCTAGTACATATACTCTGTCTACTAGAATTTGGTAACAATCCTTGTTTTCATAAATTCATCGTTTTTAAGAAAAGTTTTTTTTGGATTATATTTTTTCTAAACATGGAACTTTGTGAGTATAGTTTGAAATTGAGTAGGAATAGGCAGAATTCTTCAGTAAAATAGTTCCTCTTCAGAAACAGCCATTCATTTCTGATGCTCATTTCATCATCTCCACCTGCAGCAGTTCCACTTCCTGTAAACAAAGAAATAAATAGTATTTCCTGGGTTAGAATGCAGAACCCAAAAGCTGGGGCACACATGTAGGTTGAGGGAAATGTCCCTATGGCAGTGAATATTTAGTTGGTTATGCAAAGTCAAGTAAGTCCAAAACACATCAGGAGTCCCTCTGCAGGCCAGGAAAAAAACAAAACAGGAAAGTATTAATGAGGCACAAAATCTGGTTTTTACATTCCTTGCAATATGGCTGTTCTGTAATGGCTTTTGAAGCTCACAGATGCCTATAATAACAGCGTCTTTCTACACTTGGAACCTCAAAAGATTTTATTTTAGATACCGTGGTTACTTTAGAAGTGTGAGTTATGCACATGCAAAAAGGATGTATTTCACAGTACATCCTTTTTTTGTCTGTTTTCTATTTCCATCTCCTTACACTGTGAGCTGAAATAAAGGATAAACATGAGCACTTAAACAATCTGAAACAATGCAACTTGCTTCAGACCTCTCCATTCTATCACAGTCTTCCTATCTATTGTTATCTCCATTTGAATGCAATCATTAGATAGTACCCTAAAACCATCAGCCTGCTCTTGAGATTGCAAGACTGCAGCTTCTGCCAGAAGATTGCAAGACTTCACTGCCCAATACTGTCTTGAGAGCTGGAGGACAAAGTTAGAGGTGAATCTTTTTGCCTCGCAAAAATATAGGTGAAATTTCAATGGTACTCAGTGGCAGAGGTTTTACTTTTGATGGAAAGAAATGGCACATTATGCTTCCAAGGAAAACTGTTCCCTCTCAGACTTCCTACCTACAAAAAGGCCTTCTGCTCAAAATGGCATGTTTGGGGGTTTTTATGGAGCACCGTGGCAGTCTGGAGTCACAGTGTCTTTGGCTGCGAGGTTCAATTTAGGCACATGATGTTACTAACAAGGTTTTTCAGACTGTAATGCAGCATGAGGCTGGATTCCTTTCCACTTTTACCTGATTATCCATAGCAGAGGCTATACAGCAAGCTCTCCTGCATGTCTGAGAAACCAGTCCTGTCTTGTAGTAAGCTCAAAAGAATAAAACACTTGGGTCTTCAGTTGCCACCCAAAAAAGTTTTCATCCATAAAGTTGGCAAATGGTAGAGTCCTGGTTGCTGTATTACCAAGACACCTAAAACACAAACCCCACAATGCTGAGTGCTTAGATAAGCAAATTCTTGCATTATCAAGAAGAGGCAGGTTTCCTCAGAGGGCAGTTCAGAAGAGACTGGCATTCCACACCATCATCCAAAGAACTGCAGTCCAGCCTTCTAGGCTTTTCAGTTAGGTACTTAAAGTTAGGCAAAGTGGAAATATTTTCCCTACTGGAAATGAGGCACCAATCCCTGTAAGTAACTGAAATTCTTCCATAGCATACAAATATATGAGCACTGCACAGGCAGACTTATCTCGTGCTTGAAAAGTGTCTTTAAGTTAGAGGGATGCCCAGCCCTCTGAAAACACCTATTTCTCTTCATGACATGGAGAAAACACTCAGGTGACTACACAGCTCAGATCCACAGCTTTTCCACTGCTAAACTGAAATTAGCTGAATCTCCCTAAAACACAGCTCTGTGACACACTGTAAATTAGGTTGGCGGCCGGTTGAATATTCAGGGTAAGGTCACGCATGATTCAAATCATCAAAGTTGGGTTTTCCGTATGAGAATTTCTATCTCCTTGCAAATCACTCCTGAAGCTTGTGTATCCTTCCATGTTTATCAAGGATATTGTCATGCCTTGGACTTGAAACGATGCAAACATCAGTAGGAGAGGAACGCCTTGTTGTCGGAAGAGAAATTACACAATTTTAGGGCCAATGCTCTTTATTATTTTTATCAATGATCTGGACACTGGAGTTGAATGTACATGAAGTTTGCTGAGAAGAAACTCTGGACTTTCTCAATGATGGAGAGATCTAGAAAGACTGGAGACAGCTGGGCAATCACCAACAGTATGAAATTTAACAAGAGCAAGTGCCGGATTCTCCACCTGGTATGGAGTTATCATGGTTATACATACAAATTAGGGGCAAGAGGCTGAAGAGCAGCCCTATGGAAAGAGATCTGTGGATTTGGGCTGATGTTTAGGTGTTAGGACAGGTAGGGAGAAAAAAGAGGATAGAGCAAAGGCACAAGCTGCTTGAATTTTCTTGCAAAGGTGGAACTGATCATACTTCCATAACCAAGGTGCAAGCCGTATCTCCAAAGGACTGTCCCCTGGAGAGCAGAGACTTCAGAAAAGAAGCAGGGTTATAGAGGGCAAACAACATGAACCTCCAAAACTAAGGGAACACAAAATGGATGCAATCCTTCAATCCTTCTGGACTGGCTAATAAGCACACAAAGACAATTTTACCTCTGTAGAGAAGCTTTAATCTATGACTTAATATTTATCCCTCTGCTGCTTCTAACCCCGAAGTTTTCCACATCAATATGCTTAAGCAAGCCTTACACTCAACATTCAAGAGCTGTGACAGGGCATGTGAGTTCCCCTCATCCATGTTATGAAGAACTGCTTGGCAAGTAATCTCCAGGTATCACTAAATTCCTAATAAGCTGCCATACTTAGCCCAAGGACAAGAAACTGTCCAGAGATTTGCATATCAAATTTCTACTGACGGTTTTTACAATAGGAGTTGGAGCTGGGCAGTTGCAGGATACAGTTATAAAGCTTACAGCTGTGTTCAGTGATAAGATAAGAGGTTCTTTTGTAGAGACCACAGCAAAAGCTTTGTCAGTGACTGAAATGACACTTCTATCTCATCATGAAAGATGCCTCTTCCAGTGGATGTGTAGCTGGCATGACGTTGTCATTTGAATTGTTTTTTGGGGTATTTTCCATGAAAATGAGAGGGAAGAATCTTGTGATTTATGAAGTAGTCTGTCCTCTTTTATTATTATTTGTAACATTAAAAGAAAATTAACTGCACCAGAAGGATTTTATAACCATCTATAAACTTGCTTATCAGCATACCAATGTTATTCAATAAATACATAAAACAAATCACTCCAAGGCTGGAAATGGAATATTTAACATTATGCTGCCACAGGGAAGATGCCCTGGTAATGACTAAGTGGAAACTCAGCCAATTTTTTATGATTATTTTGATGCTTGCAATTTTCCGAATCAGAATTTTCCTGTGCTTTCTCTGAACCTGGAGGATTTTAATTTGGGCGGTAATTTGTTAAAAGTCTGTGACCTGTTTCTTATTTGCTTAATACAAAAGAAAGGGACTGAGAAGTCATTCATATTTGTAAATTCACCTATTAGGGAATGATTTTGTGGTTTTTGTATACCATATAAATTTGTTCTCCCCTAGCTTTGATTACGCATCTAGTTTAACTCCATCATGTAGCTCTATCACTAGTAACTGATAGAAATCCTAAGAGAACAACTCCTTTCACCCATGCTGATGCCTACTATTCTTTCACTTTTGAAATCTCAGGGTCAAGATTAGATGAGACATAACTTAATACATAGTTTGAATTAAATGACTTCCACCCAGAATTTGAAGAATGGCTTTGGTTTCAATTTATAGGGGAAAGGTCCAGGACTTCTGTCTACATAGCCGACTGAGGAGAAGGTAAACAGCGATACAATCACAGTTACATGGGTTCTTAGGGGGTGTAGCTTTTGATTATGTTTGCTTCAGTCTGTCAGGCAAGCATCTAATGGCTGCAGGGTGGAGCTGAAGCACAGGTTTTAATTGTGAGTAATTAAGGAATGGAATGACATATCAAGGGTGGTGATCAGTTCTTCACTGCTGGCATTTTAAATTGACTCCTAGTTGGTTTCTTCTTAGGTTTTTTTTTTAACCTTAACAAGAATTAACTCCAGGAAGCCCTTCGGTCTGTTTTTATACTCTTTGTTCTGGGTTGTATCAACCCACCATATCCCACACCTTTGAATTAACAGTCACTTTTATCTCACTCAGCTTTAGCAATTCAAGAGTCAGGCAATCTCTGGTCAATGGAGTGAAATAGGTACTTCCATATGTTGCTTTCCAAGACCATGTTCCCTTCATGTTATTATAAAATTCCCCATAAGATCAAAGAGACAAAACTTGCCTGTGATACTGCAAGGCAAATAATGACAGACTCAATCAAATGCTATTAGTGAAATTTAGATGAAATTTCTGCTGAAATCCACATGAGAAATGACTGAGGATGCTCAATGTGCAAAATGTAGTAGATTCCTGATACACAAATCATAGATTTGGATTTTTCTTATCCATGTTAATTCATATTCTCTGCAGTAAAAAGAATACCTGCCTTTTGTCAGGTATAAAGACAGAGGTGATAAGAACCGTGTAAATCTTATTTTCTTTTAAATGAGTTGAAGGTATTATTCATCTACCGATTATTAAATATACTTCACCTGAGTAAAAATTTAATACTGCAGGGTATGGAGGTAACTATTGTGTAATATGAATGACAAGTAACAGCGTGCCTCATTACTGCACTCCTACATTCAGTGACAAGATAATTTACCAGTTGTGCTCTTCTGCTGTGGTCCTCACACTGTAATTAATCTAAGCATTAGAGTACAGAGGAGACCTCTCGCCCTTTAATTTTGAAATCTTAGACTTCAGGTAAGTAAGTTATTCCTCACTGGGCCAGCTACTGAATTTTCTCATACTCATAGGTATACAGGAAGAAAAAAATCCATCTTTGCAGCCCATCCAGCTCCGTGGGTCTGCAGGGCAAAGATTTGACCTTCTTTATTCTGACAGGAAGGAGAACTGTTCTCAAAGAGATTAGGTGAATACTACTGAGCCCTAGAGTTCACACTTCAGCTAATGGCTGTTTTTCAGAAAGCCATCTGCAGGAAATTTCAAGACTTCTCCCATTACCTGTGTGAGTGCTGCCTTATGTAAGCAGTCCAATGCAGCGTACCAGCGTGATTTCAAGTCTTACCTTTATCTGTTCTCACGTGGCCAAAGTCCCATGCCTTTGCTTCAGCAAAACTCCCAAAAATAGCTGTATAAATTTTGTTAGGGTAAGGACAATGATGTTGGCAAGCAATGGTGCTGCACAGCAGACACAGATAGTTCTTGAACAGAATTTGGATTTCCTTTTCCATCACTTCTGACACTTTCTTCCCTTTTAAATCAGGTCAAAAAGTTGAAAGAGCAGAACAACCTCTGAAAACAGATCAGAAAACTCTCCAAAGGATTTTTTTTTAATACATGGAAACAAAAGGTTCTACTGTTTCCAAATTGAAAGGTTTTATTTAAAATTAAGGTGACATTGAAGTGCATCTACCCAAGGAGCCATGGCATATATTACAATTGCAATTGTAATGCCTGAGATGCTCATTCTGCCCTTGGATGAGGCTACTTGGCAGATGATGAGAGCTCTATGTACTTAGATGAGACACAGAGTTCAGTCAAAAAGAAGATTTACACTGTGTTTTAAGCTCAAACTACTCACATCAAAACATTTCAGGGGATGATAGTGCTTTATTTTCAAGTATAATCAATTTTTACTAAATCAAATATATCTGGGATGTATTTTTCAGAATAAAAATAGAAAGGCAGAAGGGTGTTGAAAGGAAAGTCAGGCTTCCTCAGGAAATTACTTATTTTGCTGAAACAACATTATCTCTAGAAAAAGTGGAAAATTCACAATATTCAGAATGGCATAGAATTTTTTCATGCTGCCTTTCCACAAAGAACTGAGACACTAATTCATTCCCAAGAGAACCGGAGGGATTTGTTATTTGTTTTGTTTTTAAAGGAGGATGTATATTCAGTCCCATTGGAATTGAAAGAACATCCTCAGACCTGAATAAAGATGCATTCCAAAACATGTTGAGAGGAAAGCTTTTGCAGAACCAGCCTCTTCAAGAGCTTGTTACAGCCAGTGATCTCAACCAAGAGCTTTAATAAGAGCTGAATTTATATACAAACATTTAGAAAGCAAATAAATAAATAAGTGGGGGGAAAGTGAACTTCACAGCATTCAGAATACTATTTCTGTATAATACTATGAGCACAGCATTAGAGAAAACCATGCATCTGTTTTATGGATGGTTTATACTCTTCTCTTGTGTGTGCATTTTATGCACATAAAAATTAACAACCTTTGACTATCCATTTGTATTTATAACATCTGCAGTACCAATGGGTGCAGTTCTAGTTTTTCTGTCCCAGGCTTGCTATGCATCCTAATTTGGAAAGAAAACGCCAGATAACTCTCCAGGGGAACATTCACCATGTCAACGTCTCTTGATTCCTAGACATCCTAATCCTAATGTCACCAGTGGGAAGTGTATAATGAAGGAAATCCCAATGGCAGTGAAGCAGGGTAAAGATAAAAATGCCAGTCTTTGCTTTTTCTGTAGGAACCAGTTGAGGTATAACTAAATGCAGTTTGAGGCTGGAGTGGCCTTTCTGCTTCGGGGTCAAGAACATATTTTGACTATGTAAATGAAAAAGGCCATTGGACAAGATGAGTTCAGAAAGTTATGTTTAACTGCCCCTGCAATGGTCGCAATCAGAGCTGGCTGGATTCCCCCTGTTCTTTGTGAGTACCTGGACAACAAGGACTCTCTACCCCAGTTAATTCTCTGAGGACACTGGAGTTCACCACTGCCTTACAGAAAAAAAAAACAAAAAACCAAACCAAATCATAATCGAACAAACATACAAAAACCCCACAAAAATCCCCCAACCAAACCAAAAAACCCCAACCAACCAAGAACCATAAAACACACCAAAAACCCAGGCCCTCCAGAGAGCCGCTGGCACAAACCCCTGAATTCAGCTAGTGGGACTACTACTGTGATAATTTTAAGAGAGATTTAAAAAAATATATCATTTTCTCCTCTACTACAAATTGCTGCAATGAAAATGTTCCAGCTGGTGTGCAGCTGGTTCAATTCAACTACTTCCATTTGCAGATAAATTCTCTAGCTGTGAGGAAGTTGCCAGTTGTTTTGCTGATAAATTCAAGATTTCTTTTGAGCCTGCTGTGCTCTGGGGGAGTAGGGGAATATCTCCGAGGGAAAATGAAGTTTCTGATGAGCTGCATGCAGTAATACACTGAAACTGCATCTGCCTGGTACTGCCACAAGGTACTTTGAAAGTTAGCCCTTCCTCAATGAGAACAGACAGAAGTGAGGTAGTGGATTATGATGAAAAGCAGTTTTCAGGGAAGTATTGGTGAGGAAAAGGCCATGTCACAAACTTCATGTGAACCTTTAAGTCAGTTAAAGTGGGAAATGCTCTTCCCAGTCTGTGGGTATATCTCAAAAATGTGTTGTACAAGCGAGACCATTTGATAAGGGTGTCTTTGAGACTGCTGTCAAGACTACCTGAGCCCAAAGCTTGTGTCCATACCTACGCACTGGGGAGCACACTGGAGCTCTGTGGAGCACAGAAGGTCTCAGAGCACTCCATAGGAAAAGCCAACCCAGAGGCAGACCTTATGATTGAGGGGGAAATAGCCAAGGCCTCCATGTAACAGAGAAATATGGATTTGGGCAGAATTTCCTCCATTTTAGTCCTTCTTGTCAGCCATGAAAACCCTGCATGTCTGCTTAGTTGCTACTGAAATTTCCCTACACAACACCGATGGCTCCTTTGCAGAACTCACATTAGAGAAATAAGAGCTATATTTTGACCTGAAAATGCATTCTGCCAAGCAGGGGTTTCTGCCTGGTTGTTTGTTTCAGCAAGATGAATAGCACCCAGCTTAAAAAAAGCCATAAGCTTCCTATATTTGTTTTGTTCATGTTCACTGCACTGTGGGATGAGTTTATCTTGGCAAACACATACTCACAGGAAATGAAATAAAAACTGCATGGAGAGGAATATCTCTGAAGTGGGCAGAGCCACAGAGGTTGTTCTTAGCAATCAATGCTGATTATGTGAACAGTGGGAAGCAACTAAGGCATGGTGCTGCCATCTTACTTCTTGTCTTGGTCTGACTTACAGTTAATAAACTATAGAAAGAAAAATGCTGAAGTAAAAGAGTAAATTAGAGGCTTTTCTCTCAGGAGGAATGGAAATGGCCTTTTCTGCAGAGGTTAAATCTCCCCTATTATTAAAAAGCAAAGAGAAATGGCTGCCAAAGAGACAGAGCTGAAAGGTTATGTAAATGGGCACTAGCTGAAGTCAGAGCCCATACAGGCTTTCCAAGCGTGCTGTGACTAAAAGCTGCAGTACCCAAGCCATTTGTTCTCCTCCACAGTTCCTCATACCAAATTAATCTCATTTTTTAAGTTTCCATATTCCATGCTAATTTGAAGATAGAGCAGGTCCTCCTACCTGTAGGATCCAGGCTGTCGCAGGAGTGGAGGAGAGCTGCAGGGCTGGGAAAGAGCAGCAAGAGGCTGTGGAGAGCAAAATGTTGCTGTTTTGGTCTGGAACCATCTACACTAGCTTAAAGTGTTTGTCAAGCACAGTTTTACCTTCCAAAGTCTTGCAAGCTTGGACTCATGGCTCTTAATTAGCATGTGTTGCCTTCAGACCTCTCTGACAGTACAGAGAGACAGAAAGTTATAAAGGACAGTTTATCCTATGACAGAGACATAGAAATACATATTCTTTCTCTCCAAAATTGAAGACTTCAGGTTTTTAATCCTAACAGTGTTCTCCAGATACCATTAGTGCGGAGATTCGTGTGTACAGGAATAATAGTTTCTTACTAAGGGAATACTAAAGTGTTACTTTACAGTAATCTTCAGGAAGCAGGGAACTGCAGCTAAGACAAACACAACATAAAAATGCATTGCTTCATATTTTATTATGATTTCAGCAGCTAGCAAAATGCATACATTTAAAAAATTATTAATCCATTATCAGAAAGGGCAATTATCGGAAAGGATCTTCTCTGTGTTATGAAATGCATCTGTGGAGGGCGCTGTTCTAGTAACCTGAAAAAAATTCCACACTCGCTTTTCTGTTGTAGTAACTGAGGTCAGACTGTACCTGGCATGTACCCAGAAGAGTTTGATATCAACTTTAGCTTCCTGACAGCAAATTTGAAAAGACTAAATGAAGTTGCTCTCTTTCTATCTGACATTTTACAATCATCTGCCCTTGGCATGCTAAGCCAGGTTTTGGGGGCTGTAGTCAGCAAAACACAAAAGTACCTGCAGGGCAATATAGCACTGCTGAAACTTCTCTCTTGACTTTGAGGTGTTTTGGAAATTACTGGCCACTTTTATAAAACAGAATATGAAAACCTGATAGCTCTGTTTTACTCTTTCAGATCCCAATATTTGGACTTCATTTGATTTAACAAATGCTTCAGTAGTCTGGGATGAATACTAAAAGCAATGAATAAAACTTCCCGAAAGCAGAATCCAGCAGATTATTGAAAATAATTCCCATTAAACAATCTTCATAAATTCATTTTTGCAAAATAAAAACCTCTAGGCTTTTCTATATAAATAGTCACACTTTTGAAAATGCATGCTGTCAGATTTTCTCACTCCACTGCAAAAAACTTTCCCAGGCTGCAGTTGGCAACTCCAGCAGTTTTCTCTATGCAGTGAAGCCAGGAAGTGTGAAAGCTGGGGAATTGTTTTTCCTTAAAGTATGTTTTTGATCATTCACATATGTGGTGTTCAAGATATGGGCAGAAATCTGCTTTGCTTAGCTAAGTATCAGAACTGGGCCTCCTGCCACTATCACATCCTCACAAACAGGTTTGGCTCAAGTTTTAGCACAGCTAAAATGGAGGAAAACAAATGTACTTTTTATGTCTTGTGAATCAATACCCAGCCCCATGTCTTGCCTATACTACCTTAGGCTGCAACTTGTTTGAAGCATAAAGAAAAAGCAATTTAAAAACTTTAACTCCTAGATGGTAATTCTAATGTGGCATATTCTTCATTTGACTGCAGGCAGGAAGTCCAGTGAATGTCTTGAAAAGCAAGATTTTGCCAGTTTTACCACATGCTTCTCACATTTTTGATGACTGTACCATTCATGTGTCAGAAATATCCACAAGGAATGCGAGTACTTCAGGCAGTACAAGTTTTCAAATGGCTCTACAGTAGTTTTTGGAACAGAACCATGCTCCTAGCTACTCCTAGATATATGAAAGCTAGCACAAATCAGTCCACCCCTCTCCCAAACAAGGGTTTTAATTAAATTGCACTGCAGCAGATTCAGCTGAAGTCTTTGAGAAGAGGCAACTCTCACGCTTTAAGTAACAGATGGTAAACTCAGAGGCTGAAGCCTCGCTGGAACTTGTGCCTGGTGTAGTCCGAGATCCTGATTCCATACAATTTGTAAGAAACTTTTGCCATAATGTTTCAAAGCTCTCCTCTTTTCTGGCAGCATGTCAGAGAAGGGAGTCACTTAAAATGTGTGTGCAGCTCTGCAATGTTCATGCAGGTTCTGCAATGGGGGGCTTACTGTAAAGCTGGGCTTTGGTATACAAAAAACAGGATTTAAAACATTAGAAGCATATTGAATCTAATTCCTTTCAACACTTAAGTCTAGGGAAGGCCCTTCCATGGAAACCATGTTTTTCTAGAGGAATGAAAAATAAACAAACAAAGCCTTTTTAAGCTGAAAAGAGGTGTTAAAACAGGGGCTAACATGACAGGTTGGGCTGTAGGTACCTCAGTGCTTAGGGCTGCTCTTACACTTGCCAGCAGATCCAAAGCTCTCCCCCTGTTTCATCCACAGCAGGCCCAAGTAAATTGATTTTTCCTTAACATGATCCAGGGTTTGCCCCTTTATTTCTTGAGTGGAACTTGTCCTTGCTGCAATCGATCCATTCTATTTATTTTCTCTCTTTGAATCCATTTGTCAAGATTCTTGGAAGGTTAAGCTTCCAAAAGTTTTGCAGCCCTTCTCAGCTCATCTATGAAATGTCACAGTCCTGTTTTATAGTCCATTACACAGGTCACCAGCAGTGCAACCTTTGAGAAGATCCTGCAATGGTTCATGGCAGAGCCCTGAGATCATTCTTCCTGACACTGAAGCATTAAAAATACTGTCCACAGCTCATCATAGTTTTTGCTCTCCACCTGTAGGAGGATTTTCTAGGCCATATTCATTAGCTTCTCTTTTAGGGCTGAGAGCAGGGAGCTCTGATATTCCAGTCCCATTTTATTTTTTCTGATCTTGTGGCCATGATAAAGCCCTTAGCTATACCTTTCTGACCCACTGTCAGAGAAATGTGGGTAATGCTACATTTTGCTGTGCCTCACAGTTGTGCTGCAAGGCTTGATCGTCTGAATGTGAGATGTTCTGAAAAGAACTTCAGCAGTAAGTGTTCCAAATTGGTAAGAGTCCTAGTGGAGAGCATTCATCTCTACGTGGGGAAAGAACAGGATTCAACTTTCATTTCATATGAAAGATGAACTATTTAATTTTATTACTTCAGGCAATACCAGCAAGAAAACAAACAGTAAAGAAATTCTTAAATCAAGGCACTATTAATCCCCTCCCACCCAGCCACAACTCAGTTCAATTGCTGAGTTTGCAAGAACTTCCTTTGCCGCAAAACACTTCTTTATCCATTTTATCTCTCAAAATTTTTAGATACTCCCCCTCAGTGAACTTGCTAACACCTTGCACTGGACTCCTCTGCTACTCTCTGACTCTGATTTAGAGCATAATTTCACGAATGACAAGAGATGGCCTTCTCTTGCTTCCTGTGTGGGCTGCTCTCAGCTGGCTTGTTCAGCACAGCTTTGGTCTTTATTGCACAGTGTTTTATTTTTATAGCTCTTATCAGACATTTGTACCACTTTCCTCATGTGCTGGGTATTACTGGCAGAAGGTCCATTGTTCAATGTATCAAACATATACTGGAAAATTGCTTTTGATTGGCAATGATTCTGGATATTTTTTCGGTTCAGCAATCAGGCTGCAACACATGTGATTTGTACTTGTTGCTTTGCATGGGCTTGGGACTCAAAATACAAACAGAAAGACATCCATACTTTTCAAGCAGGAATCTGGAATTAATCCTTAGCACTGCAGCCTTAGACTGACATGACTCAGAATGGGATCGGATATCTGATACCCCACCAAAATGTCTGCTGTGTAGATTACAGTTTTCATACACATAAGAAAACAGTCTTTAAGTCCTCAGTGTCTTGTAAATCAAGCACAAAAATCCTGAAATTCTACCTGTTCCTTTAGCACAGCTATCACCTGCGTGAAAAAAGTTGCTGTCCTGCCTGTTCCTTCCTGCTCCCTGCCCCTTATGAGGATGAAGGGGACAGGCTGTACATAACATTACCCTGAACACCACGGGCACTTTAGTAGAGACTGGACTATTTCCTCTCAAACACAACTTTCCTCTCTGGCACTAAACCTTACCAGAACCTTAGACTACGAGGTTGGAGGGAATCTTGTAGACGATGTAGCTAAAATTTCTGAATAAGGCACGGAGTATGCCTTGCTTCCCCTCCCATGTGAAGTCCACAACAGTCTTACTGAGGCTTGGTTTAGACCAGAAAGCTCTTGATGAAGCCAAAGGCAGATGTGCCCCTATTAGGTTGGCAGTTACTCATCTTTGCTGCTGAAAATGTATGTTTTACTCCTAACTTCCATTTGATTGGCATTAACAGCCTTATGTTATTTTTTATCATGTTTTCCTCTGACAGGTTAAGAAAAGTATTTAAAACTTGAATATTTTCTCGTCCTATTAGAATGTAGGTTGCCCCTTGTTTTTGCATGCAATGAGTGAAGGGATTTCCTTGCATCTCCCATTATAAGGCATTTCTCTATTCTTCAAAAGTTGTTGTCACTATTCTCAGAATCATTTCCAAGCTTTCACAACTTCTTTAATGCATGAGCTACTCATACAGCTATTTGTTTTTAAGAAGCATTGTTTGCAACTCAAGCAACATTTCGCATTCACTATCATCGTCATCAGCATCCTCATTGATGTTGATTGAAGACAATACCAACTATTAAGGACTAGAACATAAATTAAAGTATCTTGGAAACTTCATGGATCTACACTTTATAGATCACCTGAAGCATTAGGAGGGTCAAGGTTGTCATCCTACATCTCCCTATCATCTTCTCGTTCCAGCAGGTCAGGCGCATGGGAAGAAATGAGCCACTGCTGCATTTCTCACTACTCTCTTCCCTGTCCTCATGAGGTGAAGAGCTTTGAATCCCTGCTCCATCTGGGAAGGAGATTATCTGCCATGCCTAAAGGGTAGAGAGTCATAAACCCCCATCAGAAAGACCTGTAACCACCTAGATCAAGAAATCCCTTAGTTTCTTGAAAATAACACCTGTTTTTCAGGTACTGTGCTCTACAAAAGGTGCATTGTATCAGCACAATTTGGCTTCACACATTACATCACAAAAAGTGAACAAAAGCAATACAAAGCAATACAGCTAAAACATTCTGCTAAGTGGTGTCTCAAGCTGCTCACTATTGCTTTTTCCCTGTCTTTCCCCTTCTTCTTCCATTACTTTGCCTACTCTAAAATTCTGGTTACCAAGTCTTTGGGAGAGGTGCTTTTTATTTCTTTGTAGACTAGCTGGCACAATAGATCTGTCTGATCTAAACAAGGCCTTTGAGTGATAGGCAAGGCTTATGAATAGTGATTATTGCCTCCAACCACTAGAGAGCTCAGCAGTTTTTCAGAGAACTTGACCTACTTAAATTGTATATACAGGTAGTGCTTGCAGCCTTTTATTAAATTTCTCCAGCAAACAGTCAGAGAGAGAAATGTGGAGGATACACAGCTATCCTGCAGGTCAAGATGTGTACTAAGAAATGAGAGGCTGCAATTATAGCACAGGTTTTGTACTGAGGCGCTTTACTGAGAGCTTGAGATTGTCCTTATGGGAGTTGAGGGATCAAACGTGAAGTACTAACACTGTATCTTGTACCCAAGACAATTACTGGTTCGACGGACTAGAAGAGCTGGGAAATTAACTATTCAGAGCAGGTCTACCTTGCCAAACATTGTTAATGTAATCCAGACTTAGCATAGACCCACACAGTGTGACAAGGATTTGGCTTTAGTTCAGTTTTCCTCTGACCTTTTGTCACTCATTCCATGGATTTCAGCCTCTCAGTTCATCTTCAAGGCCCTGAACGGAGCTTCTGAGATTTTTGGGAAAATTATACACAGGTCCATATCTGGGGTTTGAAAATGCTGAGAGACAGCAAATCTACTTACAGGCTTTCAATCTGCTTTCCCCTCCTGAAATATAACAGAAGACATGGGGGAAAAAAGTATAAATAACAACCACTAAAAAGTGAGACGCTAAAGCACTCCCTTTCATAAATGAGTAAATTTTCAGAAAGGTAGAGATAAAAAAGAAGCAAGAAAAGGAATAATCAAACACTATGTGCATACGTTACATAAACTCAATGCAAGAAAGGAGACAGATATCACACTGAAAAATAAACCACTACTTATTAAAAGTGACAATACTCCTACAGAAAAATATTGCTGCCTTGCTGCAACAGACATTAGACAGTTTTCCATGAGCAAAAATAATTGTCTTGGTATTTAATGTCAACAATTTACCACCTCCTACAGAGATGTCAGCAAATACATACCCAGTCCAAAACATTTTACATATGAAAACAAGAAGCCAAGTTAGGAAAATAAATACTTGGCTGGCTGAAATGTAATGGATGAAACACAGTTAGAAAAGAGCTGTTGTTGAACCAAACTGGGTCAGGGTCTGGTGGTTACTGGGGCTACTGGTAAGAATTACGTGGTGCTACATGCTCACCTGCAGACCTGAGAGTGTGTTGCTAACAAAAAAAGCAGGCCTACAGGGAATCAGGCCAGGTATTCACAATAATATTTTTGGTTCCATCACTTCTTTAGTATCGAATGTTTGATTTTACAGGAGGGGAAATTTTACCAAGTTTTTGCTCATTAGCAAAAACCTGAGAGATGAAACATGGAAAAATTGTTGCATGTTTCTGAAAATCATACTTCAAAGGTGTGAGATGCCTCCTTTGTGTATAACAGGGCTCCTGTGTTTCCATAATGTGATAAAATGTCAGACTCATCTTTCTCTTTACAATAATTCGGCTGTATTAAATATGTGGAGATATGTCTGAGCATTTTTTGTCTCATTTTCGTTACAGGAAAAAATGGAAAACCATAATCAACAGCAAGAGATGGAAAATACTAATATCAGCAAGAGTACAAGCTCAGCAGAAGGAGAATTTTCTACCTTGTAAATATGCAGCTAACATATTAATCACAAGGCTACGTAGCCCTTGGCCGGGATCCAAGGATGAAAGGTGCATTACTTTTGCCAACAGGGGACTCTCCAGCTCTCCGAGCCATGTATGCTACAAAGAGATGCTGAGAATGGTTTTAAGAGCAGTAAAAGCAACACAGATATAATAGATCTGGTATATAAATATGAACATCCATAGCACACACCAAGCCTTAACAGTATATATTATGGTTTACTTTCAAAAAGTGATTAAAGTATTTAATTATGTGCAGAGCATTCTTTAAAAACCTCAAGATTATTAAGTGTTGGGAACACAGTGATCTATTTTGCACACAGGCAAAATAAGATGTGAAAAATTTCCAATAACACCATAGCTTGCAGGGGAGTTTGAATTTGCTTTGACTGCACACAGTTGAAAGACTGATGCTGGAAGGTCAGGCAGTGCTCTTCTAAATAAATCTATCAGAATAAATGGAATTGCTTTGGATTTGCCCTGGATTCAGTTAAAGCGGGATCTGGTCTATGAAGTTCATCATGGTCACTTATACAAGTTAAAATGAAACTCCAAGAAGTTTTTTGCATTTCCTTCTATTTTATTATGAAATTATGTAAGATTGAAAAAAGATACAGCTAGGTTTCATTACGGACTACAGTTTTTAAGAGAAAGGTTGTTTATTTGTATGTTTTAGAATCTCATGCTCAACTCTAATCAATTGTAATTTAATTTTAATTGCTTTTTAAGTTTCATTAAGCAGTGAAGTAAAAACAACTCTGGTCTAAAAGCTCTCCAGACTTCTCCTTCTGCTCAGGTCAATAACCGTTTTCCTCCAGAGGCAACAAGGACAGGGGAAGAAAGTCAAACCTGTGCCTCTGCAGCCCTAGAATTACTCAGCCTGTAGCTTCTGATTAAAGGGAAGGAAGGAAGGAAGGGCTCCTGCAGAGCCCTCAGCCAGTTGTTTCAGCTAATAATTATTACGCATATCCTGTTAAGTGTGCCATCTATCCTAGGATCTGTCTACTGGAGCATTATAGTAATTTAGAGTAAAACATTTTAAATACATTGATCAGAGTTGGCACTAAAACTCTTTTGAAATGGATCTGGATGGCAGTGTGACATGACACCATCTGGGTTCCTCTCCTGTTTGGACATAGAGTGGGTGTATGCTTTGGCACTGACAAAATAAGAATGTTATCAGTGCAGTCCATGTTGACACTTCCCCGGTGAAGCTGATGCCAAATCCCTCTGAATGAAAACCTGGCCTCCTTGACATCAACAGGAACTTTGCCATGAACTTCAGGATGGCACAGATTTCCCTTCTATCTGGAGGCAGAATAAGCTCAAGCCTCATATCTGGAGTAATCTCAGAGGACAGAAACATCGAGGAAAGGACCAGGATACAGGTTTTCCCGTGGTCTCTGGCACAGATAAGACAGCAAGGAGCAGTATTCTCCTGAAAATATACAAGTGTAAAGCACTTATTGGAAAGAAGCTTACTATATAGTCTTTCTGCCAAGCAGTTCATTGTGTGCACAAGCTTAAAAATTACTGAAAATAGCCATAACTAGCTGAAATGTAAATGTTTGCATTAAAATCCTTTGTAACAGCGGGACTGGTAAGCCTACAAAACAAAAGAAGAAAAGAACAAAATGCCCTCACTCAGCATGACTGAGGACAGAATAATCTCCAAAAAAGACAAAACCAACAAATACTACAGTGTGTTCTACTTCTCCAGTTACATTTTCTATTTACTTTGGCAATAGTCACTTAGCACCAGTGAATTTTGACAGAGGAACAGTGATGAAAAATGGAGGCAGGTGGTATACATTTGAACTTTACAGACATTAAGCAATAATCGCTCACACAGAGCTGTGGATAATATGATAAAAATAGAAAATCTGAAAGGTCCAAAGGCCTTATATTAGAAGAAAAACGACAAAACCTACCAAAAAAAGATTTGTGTGGCTTTCATTCTGGTAATAAAGCTGCAGATGTGGACTCTGAATATGTTGACAGCTAATTAGCTAAACCATGGCAGTGCAAATCGTGTGCTGCCAAGCAGTGGATGAGAAATCTCTTGCTGTAGCATGGGAGTTGTTAAGAGTATGTATAGCTTGAGAAGGGAACACCAGATTTGTGTTCCTTAGTGACTCCTATTGTCATCAGGAATGCACTTTTAGCTTATGAACAAAAGCAAGGAGAAAAAGGACTTTAAAGAGGAGTGTGTTCTTGCAACATCAAACCTTAATCAGAGTATTTAATTGCAGTCTTTGCATGCCACACTTTGTTGAACGTATCACTTTTCATGCTGGCAGATGCACAGCGCTTTCTGTGTGAGGGTTGCAGCTGCTCAACACCAGCCCAACAAAACTCCTTGAATATGTACAATTCTAATTCAAATAAAACCAGCAAACAGAAGCATAAATTAGAGTGTGACATCCAAGGTGGTGTTCAAAGGACAAACACCTTCTAACAGCAAAGAGTAAACATTAATAGAGATTAATTAAGTGTAAGTGAAGGCACAAGCCTGTGTAGAGTCCATGCATCTAGTGGTTAGGAAGGAGCAACTAATTAAAAGGAGGAGATTGAAGGCAATCAGAATGATAATTGCCTCAATTTCAACCAAGTGACTGGTTCTCTGTCTCTCCTGCCTGATAGCCATGATCAGGTACTCCAGAAGAAGGAGATGACAATAGAACAGGGCTGACAATAGAACAACCCCAAAATGGTGTCTCAGCCCTGGATAAAAGAGGTATAATACAATGAGTAACACAGTGCCAGACCTTCTATTCCTCCTGCCTCATGATGTAAAGACAAGGCAGTCAAGGAAAACAGTGAGAAATTCAAATGTGCTCCTTTGCATGTCTTAGAAAAGATAGCCCAGGGAACCTGCTGAAGCCAGGAGTCCTGAGAGTATCCAGTGTGCTCGGAGAGCAGGAACAGCCAGAGCAGTCCAAATTAACAGCACCTCAACATTTGTAA
Organism: Rhagologus leucostigma; assembly: GCA_013397725.1. NCBI lineage: Eukaryota > Metazoa > Chordata > Aves > Passeriformes > Rhagologus > Rhagologus leucostigma. Next base: position 61,449 of record VZTD01001819.1, read on the forward strand.
GGTGTATTTAAGGTCGTCCTTCAGAACTGAAGCTGATGGCGGTCCTTGAGAGACAACTGCAGTGAGACCCATGGAGGCAGCCAGTGCCTGTTTGCCTGCTTCAAGCATCTGATGCCGTCTGCTGAAGGCACTGAATTGTTTCCATGTCAAAGCTAGGGTTAGAACCTGACCGAGGGAGGGAGATGGTCAGATCCGCTGGGATGCCACAAACACTCAGCACAGCCGCAGGATGCCCCAGGGCATCATCTGCGCCCCACATCGCTCAGGTGACAGGGAGTTCAGGAAACGATGACTGGACATAGTTTTTCTTGGACAAGCACATGCCATGGTCTCAAAGACCCCCACACAGGGCAATGGAGTTTAGCATATCAAACCCAATCACATGCAAGGCTGTTACAATTTTAGCTGTGTTTTCAAGAAATCCAAGCACATAGAAAGCTAGCCCTAGGCCCATAAGTGAAACTGGACAGAAATACACACAGATCCCAAGCCCAGGTAGTCTGGTATGCCCATGTCCATGCAGATACACACTCTTTGCTTCACTAAGCCTCTCATCCCTGTTTCAGCCCTTCCAGTGACAATATCCCTGTGAGCGTGTCAATCATAGGGCTGTGCCTGGGCAAAGACTGGGAGAGTGTGGGTTGTCATAAATGAAAACCATGCCAAGGAGCCCACTGGTACAGGCAAGCACATGTCAGCACCGGGGCACACTGGCCTAGGTTTCTTCATGTGTACAAATGGAGTGTCTGTGACCAGGTACAGAGTTAATCTGATAAACACAGTCAAGATCTTTTAGAAACATGCACTCCCAACGAATATAGATCAGGAGTCATTTAATTTCAGCCTAAGGTAAGGAGATAAATTAGGATCAAGCCCTTAAAAAGCCTATTTCTCTTCACTCACATCAAAGAAGATTATCTAAGGTGTAAACATCTATCACTCAGACACTCACTATTAACTGACGAGATTCCTACTATGAGGCATCTGACTCTGTATGAATCAAAAGCCTGTAATGTGCAGAAGTGGCTGCAGTGCTGAGGACTATGCACTGGTAGCTCAGTTTACCTATGAGCAGTTGCAGTTAGGAATGATTGCATCCTTCTGCAGCATTCAGCTATATTAAAGATTAGTTAGTGAATGTGACCAACAAGAGTTTTGCAGAGAAAAGAGGTTATTAATCAAGTTGGATACTCCAACCCGTTCTCTCTATTGTGTTTTAGCTGTAAGAAAGCACGTCAAGCAACAAAAGGCAGGGGAGCTGCAGACATGCCATCAGAAACTCCCAGTAATATTTACCCTACGTGCCGTAGCAACCAAGTTGTTGTGGCTGTGTCTGCCTCTGGTGTGTGCCCTTGTTTCACAGGCTTACTCTGCCACCAGTTTTGGATTGCCAGGTTTCAGGGTCCTGCCTCCTTTCCAACCTGACCTCCCCCATCCAAATGCTTGTGGGCTTTTCCTAATGAACCCATCCATCTTTGCTTGGTAACAATTCAAACAAACATGTCAGTTCTTTGAATGGGAGGAAATATCTTTAAAACATTTAGGAGTTTCAAAGCACTAGGATATCTTTGCTGAGCTAATAGATACCCAGCTCATTTAACAAAAAAATATCCTAACCCTGCCAAAATCCCAAAAGAAACCACAAAAAAAACCCACACAAAAAATAAAAAGAGGAAAAGAAAATTTACATATGCAGTCAGCAGTGCCTCCAATTTTTGACATCTTCGGGTAAAAATGGTATTTTATATTCTTATTTTAGTTCCAATTAAGAATTATTCTGAAATATTTTTGTGAAGTGGAAAAAGTAATACTCAAAAGAAATTTATGGAATATTTCTGTTAGCGGGGAGGCAGGAAACCATCCTTCTGTGCCTCTTGCCACATGTCACCCATAAGCATGAAAAAGGTGATAACAGTTGGGCGGAGAGGCAGAGGCATTACATTTTTCAAGTCCTCTGAAAGGTCCAGTTGCTTAGATTTGGGAGGGAGTTCACTCATGACTATTCGCAGAATGCTGCCACTTGTGCTGTGAGGATTTGCCTGCCATTTCAGAAAAGTGCATCAGTCAGAAAGCAAAGGAGAAACAGGCCTGGTGTAAACTGAATAAATCTTTTTTAAAGGCTTCACTGGGCAAAGGCAGAAGAAAGATAGATGGCTGCTTTCAGGTGATACAGGAAGGATACTTTGCACGTAAAGTCATTTGTAAAAGTTTTTTAGCAGCACTGGCTAAAGCAGTTGGATAAACAAAATTCAGGGTTTTGTTTTGAGCATGGCACAACTCTCCATGAGATTCAGGTTGTTCAGAAAAAGGGGAGTCCTAACTATAGTCACCACAATATGGATATGCACTTCAGTAGGTTGCTTACGTTGCCAGTGAAACTTCTGTGTGGAGAATTTCCTTCTAACGGACCTCTAATACACTGCATTATTAAAAAGAGACATTTTCCTCTGCAGGATGATGTGCTTCAACTGAAAAACACAAATCTAAATACTTCTTTTCGTACAAGAGTAATCTGATGGGTCAGAAGAAATTGTGGGTTTTCTGTGTCTTAAAATGCTGTAGGGCTCTGGGAACCTTACCAATATATTTGAAACCATAAAGAATAAAGACAAAACTATATTAAATAATTTGCAGGCTAAAAATACCTTTCTATTATCCAGTACTTGTAGAGAGGAGGAACCTTAATGGATAATTTTTTATCAACTCATTATTATTGCTGCTGTTGTTTTTATTGCTGTTACTACTGTATTGTTATTTCAGAGTCTATTTTAAACCACAGTCAAGGCTGAAGTTTCACTGTAATTTGTATAAGTGATCCATAAAATCTATGTAATAGATTACTGTCACTGCAATATATCAGAGTTTGCACGGAAGGAAAGGCTCTTTGTATTGAATGCTTTCTCAAAGGACTATGGAGGATGTTTAGAAATAAAGTGTGAGCAAGCCTCCTGCTCCCATGGCACATCTCTGTGGCTGCACAGGGGCCAGCTGGGACAGCCTGACAGGTAACACTTTCTTCTGAGGTTTTTCAGTCCTTAAAAAGCTGTGTTTATTGTACATTTGTACTAAGGCGGAGAAATAGGGATCTTCTCTGCCCATCTGAACACATCCCAAGACATTTACAATGACATGTAGTGATAGGGCACAGGGGAATGTTTTTAAACTGAAAGAGGGTAGCTTTAGATTAGATATTAGGAAGAAATTTTTCACTCTGGATGTAATGAGACACTGGCACAGGTTGCCCAGAGAAGTCATTGATTCCCTGTCCCTGGAAGTGTTCCAAGGCCAGGCTAAATGGGGTTTAGAGCAACCTGGTCTGGTGGAAGGTGTCTCTGCCAATGGCAGGGGGGTTGGAACTGGATGATGTTTAAGGTCCCTTCCAACCCAACCCATTCTACGATTCTATATTAGAGCCTGGGATTTCAGTCAGAGCAGGGTCTTCTCAAGGGCTCAACATCTTTTTGTTTTGGCTATGAAATTCCTTTTCATCAATATATGTGTCTTTCAGTGGGTTGCTGCCACATCAAGTCAGTGTGTGCCATGTCTCTGGTTTGAAGGGATTGTGGTAGCAAAAACGCACTGGAGCAGCGGAAAGGGAGAAATGTGCCTGTCCTTGCTGGGTGCATTGGCATCAAGAAACAGCTTGGACAGCTTTGTGGAAGGCAAGAAGCTCCCAGACACTGCGGCATAGGCAGCCACGTCAGTGCTAATTGTTCACCCAAACGTGTTAAGGTAGAGAACTTCTTCCATGAATCTATTTCTCTCTGTGGGAGCTAGGTGAGACCAAAGCAGAACTAAGAAAACCAAACCACCTGGCTCCTTCCTTGCTGCCAAATCTTTGATGCCAGTGCACTGAGAGTTTTGCATTCTCCAGTGGGAGGTTACAGAAAACCAAATTCCCCTTGTTCAGGAATAGGTCAGGGCCATGGCAGTGTTACAGCCCCTCAGTCTCCATGGCAAGAAAAACAAGGAGGGAAAAAGAGAAACTTCGTTCCCAAACATCATGGCTCTGACGCCAATATTTCAAATGGAAGCAAATATAGCAAGGCCAGTTTTATTTCATGCTCTGCCTTAGGTCACATAAAACCCTTGCCCCTGGGTCTACGAGATGAGCTCAGCTGGTCAGACCGTGGTGCTAACAACACCAGGGTTGGGGGTTCAATCCCTCTATGGACCATTTACTTAAGAGTTGGACTTGATGATCCTTGTGGGTCCCTTCCAGCTCAGAAAATTCTGTGAATCTGTTATATAAAATCCCCAAATCCCTGTTAATCCTCATGAACACCTCTCTGACACTGGTGAATAACATTTCCTGTACCTGGGTGGAAAAGCTATAGTGTGGAGATTAATCCCTAACCATGCAGACAGAGTGAAGTAAGATTAAAACTGCAGGCACTTTGCCAGCATACCCATCTCTGAAGTCCAGAATCTCTGGGTTTACCTACTGCCATGAGTCCAAATATTTGCAGCTTTGGTTTAACTCCTAAGGGCGACAAATTAATTTACTGCCTGTATGATCTTTCTGAATGAGAATTTGTGTCTCTTTTATTTCCAACCTGATACAAAGGCCTCTTTTCTACTCTTACCTACTACATCCAGATTTCCCTCATTCTGATATGCATCAAAGGCTGCCAGGAAACGTTGAGACAGATTGAGAGACCTTTGGTGACTTGTCAAGGCTGGAGATTAACCTGCCTTGGAGCTGAATCCCACCCGCAGCTGCAGAGCCTCTATGGGGACAGGACATGCTCCGCCACAGCCACACAAACCTGGTCTCACTGTACTCCAAAGCACGGTAGAGAGCTCCTGGTCCTCTTCCAGCACAAACACATGCATGGCCACTAAAGGAGTTGTTGCTGCTTTCTTGGGTAACCAGGAACAGAAAAGAAAAAAAAAATGGAGAAGTGACAAGAATTGTCCATCTGATTTTTTTAAAAAGTTGCTCCTAACACAGCTTCAGCAAATTCATGTTGGACACACACATGTATTTCCTAACAAAAGTAGAGAAAATATTTAGAGCACAGTCCAGTGTTCAGCTGGTATACTGGAAATGTTTGACAGATAACAGTATCACATCCTTCTGGTTTCACTGTGAGACCTTGGCAATGCTGCCGTTGTTTGAAATATTGCCTGTGTCCTACTAAAAAAGCCATAAGGAATGACAGTCCCTACTCCAGCCATAGTTAAAGATGTTTATTTTTCAGTCCCTTGGACACTATCCACAGATCAGACACCAAAAGCTCTGTGTTCACAGCTACATCCCCAGGCTCTTTTCAGGTCCTCAACTCACATCTGTGTTTCCTTCTCATCATTAGGCCTCTTGCATTGTTTTTCTGCCCTGGATGTCCAAGCAGTTTCTGACAGGGTAGAAACACCATGATGTCCAGTCTGACGATGAAATTCTGCTGACCTGGGAGTGTTCACATTAACTAGTGATACAGAAAATATTCAGGAAAATGACCGTGAATCCATTTCTGGCCATCTGGGTAACACTACAGGCATGGTGTTCACTCTTCACAAAGATGGTAAGTTGGGTATGATCCTTACAAGACCCAGAGGCAAAGAAACATGATCAACAATGATGAAGCAAGGAAAATTAAACTTATCAGCTAAGGGTTGATCAGAAAGACTTATCTTTACTTTGGAGACAGCCATCAGGAGCCAGAATTCCATGGGCCTGTCTCTTACTCTCCCTTTTTTTTCCCATGTTCACATGGGACAAACAAGGCTATAATCAGCAATAAAGTTTTGCTCTGTTTGAAACCTGGGTAGACCAGACATGGGACATAGTTGCCAGTGACACCTGAACTGCAGTAAATTCAGAGCAAAAACCTGATCCAAGAAAGAGTTGACAGTGAGTGAAGGGAAGGGCAAAGAATCCCAATCCTTGTATTTGCTGGCAGCTGAAAAGGCAGCAGACGTCTTCATAAAACAGCTTTGCCCCTCCCGGGCTGACATGGTGCTGTCAGATTGAAAGGGCACGAACGCCAACTGTGCTGCCTGACATGCTTCAGCAGGGAGAAATGCTGCAGCCTGTGTTTGGCAGCGTGATCTGCTGTCAGAGAATTTCGTAGCCTTGGGGTGCAATTACCAAAAGCTCTGGCGCCTGCCGTGTTCAATCTGTGCTTTGGTACAATCGATGGGTGGGTACCCCAGGAGCACCCAGCAAGGACAGGAGGATGACAGCATGTGGCAACCATCCCACCCCACGCAGGGCCAGCACTGGGATATGGACATGGTGCAGGGAACATGGAGCAGGCAGTGGGAGCAGTGGGCCAGGTTTGGCCCAGGTGGCTGCTAAGCCTCACCAGCTGCGTGCACAACTGGGACAGAGGGAATGAATAATGAATGTATACAATAAGGCCAGCTTGAAGGTAAAAGAGGAATGAGAGGGCAGAATGGGGTCTGACAATCTTCCAAGGGAAGGGGTTTTAATCTGTGGGTTTTGTTTTATTTGAAGGCCTCTGACCCTCAGTTGAGAAACAGATAAGGGATCTGCAAGGTTTCACACAGGTAGCGTGCACATGAAGCACGTTGTCATCCCATCTATCTGTACTGGTTTTGGCAGGAATAGAGTTAATTTTCTTCTTAGTAGCTGGTACAGTGCTGAGTTTCGGGTTTAGTGTGAGTATAACTTTGATAACACTGATGTTTTGGTTGTTGCTGAGCAGTGCTCACCCTAAGCCAAGGGCATCTCAGTGTCTCATGCTCTGCCATGGGCAGGTGCACAAGATGCTGGGAGGGGACATGGCCAGGACAGGTGACCCAAACTCGCCAAAGGGATGTTCCATACCGTAGAATGTTATCCCAGTATACGAACTGTGGGAGCTGTCTGAAAGGGGCTGATTACTGCTCAGGGCCTGATTGGGAATTGGTGAGCAGGTGGTAAGCAATTTTACTGTACATTACTTGTCTTTTGGGGTTTAATCCTTTCTCTTTCTCTCTCTCCTTTTCATCATCATCATCATCGTCGTCGTCGTTGTCATCATCATAATCATCGTTATCATACTTCATTTCAATTACTAAACTCTTCTTATCTCAAGGCATGAGTTTTACCTCTTTCCAGCTCTCCTCCCCATCCCACCAGGGTGGGGGCAGTTGAGTGAGCGAGCAGCTGGTGGCACCTGCTCCACCACAGCACCATCCCAGCTGCTGGGCCCACAGATTTGGTTCCTGCTGCCCACTGGTGGGGTGAACAAGCTTTGAAGTGAGAGCTGTGCTTGCCCTAAACTTGGATATCACTGAGTTGTAGCTACAACATGAGGCTTGTCAAAGGATCTCTGCTGTAAGCTGGTCAGATGCAGTTGATCCACTGAGGTCCTATCAGCTAAAGTGGCCTTTTATGTGTGCAAGGACTCCTGGGAAGACATGAACACAATGCCGTAAATAAGACTTAGCTTTCTTTTACATCCTGCAAGAAGGAATCAGGATAAAGATAATTCCGCTCTGTCTTGTGTTCAAGTTCTGAGTTCCACTGTGCACAATTCTAGGCTCGCTTAAAAGCACTCAGCAAATAGCATATTGGAATACATGTCAGATATTTTTTAATCTGAGAGTCTGGGAAATATATGCAAAATGAAAATTAAAAAAACCTCAAACATGTAGTTCAGTTTTCTTGTTTATGAAATCTCAATTAGTGGAATATTTTTCTCTGTAGTCTATGAAGAGAAAAAACATGGGCACAACTGATGATCTTTTTATTTTTTAGACTTCCTTTACTGAAAAAATCCTGCACCAATGAGTGATGTTACTAAATATAAATGCTGATCTCTACAGTGGCCACATTAACAGATTGCTGAGTTTTAGGAGGCAAATGTGTCTGCACAGAGCCGCAAAGAGCAAAAGATAATGAAAACTTTGGAATCAGATAGAGGTGACCAGCAGGACCATGAGTCAGTAGTCACAGCACACAGAGTCAAAGCCAGCACAATCTGGAGCAACCAAAACAAACTCTGCAGTATTTTTGGAAAGGGAAGGCTGGCAAGCATAGCTTTACCTGGGCAACACGAAATGCAGCAGATGGGAAGATCCTGAGGGGGAGAGAAACTCAAAGGTGGGAAATTAAGCCTCATAGTCCTTGGCAGTCAACCAGGAAGTTGAGAAAACTCAACTGAAACTGTACAACAATGGCAGCAGCTTCCCTCCTGCCCCAAACACACGCTCTGAATGCGTGCCCCGAGCCAATGAAGCAATGTGCAAAGACACAAGGGACCAGATTCAGTGGACCAGTAGCTGCATGTTTTTCACGGAACTTGCTGGGGGCTGTGGCGCACAGCCAGCCTTCTCTGCTTTGGCACTGGAAAGCTTCCTCCCATGAGGAGTTCTGCTCAGACTCAAGACTATCCAAACAAGTTGCCAGCAGATAGCCAGAATGATCCTTGCACAGCTGACTGATTGCTTGCAGGACAAAGCTGTTGGTTTAGAGGAGCCAGTTTTGTCTTACAGCTTCCGGAAAGCATAGATGTGAGTGATTGGCTATTTCTACACTTGGTCATTCTCTCAGCTGGCTTCTTCAGTCAGGAAAAGCTGAGATCCAAGCTAAAAGCTAATCTTTGTTGAGAATGCGGAGGGAAGAGTCACAGAACCGCTGGAGCCATGAGAGTTCAGGGATGAGCAAAACATAAATGCATGTAGAACGCACCTGAGTCAGATATTGAAAACCGGGGTTCTGGAAAGGGAAGATGGGTAGCACAGTGTCCATCCCTGGTAGGCATCCAAAGCATCCAAGACAGTCAGCTTGCTCATTGTTGCTTTGACCATTGAAATGACAATGGTGGTGAAAACAAACAGTCACCAGAGTCACCTGCTCCCCTGAATCACCTTGCTTCAGTTTCTTCCCTGTACACTGAGCTGAGGGCAAGGAACTCAATCAAAATTACTGTGGAGAGCAAATCAAGGAAAGGGTAGAACAAACTGACTGAGGGGAGGAAAGTTATTAACATGCAAATCAATGTAGATAAGTCAGGGGGCAAGGGAAATCTGAGTCTAATTCATTTAACAGTGTGGAGATGTGCGGACCAGAGCTGACAAGAATTTAAACAAAGATAATGCCCATGTGTTTGTGTGCTTCACATGGCAACAGGGGACAGTGAAAGAATATATATCCCTGTGGGCTGTAACATTTGCTAAAACAACTTTTCTTAACACCTTTGAGTGACCATTCCTGCACACACAGGCATTCTGCCAGTCCATCCAAAACTCCAGTTCACAGAATCAGAAAAATGCCCAGCAGATTTCTTAGAAGGAAGGTTTATGGTAACTACTTCCACTTAAGAGCACTTAAGCTGCATTTATTTGCTAAGTAATGTTGACTTCCTGATTTCTATGTGAAAGAGCTTTTGTTTCAAAGGCAAAGCATAAAAGTATATTCCCCAGCCTCTTTTCTCAGCAACCTAAGCAATACAGTACACCAAACTCATCATTGGCTGAGGTGGGGATATTTTTTCTGAAACCTGCTGTTGAAATATTGGCAGCACAAGTCTGCTTTAACATCACTGATTCCAAACAAAATGAGACACAGACATGAGAAGATTTAAAGACTAAAAACAGGAGCATATTTTGATTTCCCAGAGAATACAAGATATGCAAGAATTGTGTTTGCAGAGGACTGGCTGGATGAGGATTTGCCAAACCAGGAGCAGCTGTCATAGCAACCACATTCAGGAAGAGAAGTGGTGTCAAGTCAGATGTCACCTGGAAGGAAATTTCCCTGCTCAGAGGAACATTGCAATAGAAGGAAAACTTTGGAAGCTGTTGGTCAAGGCACATACATAAAGCCTGGAAGATGCAGGTGAAGACCCCACCAGAAAGCAGTGATGCTTCACAGAAAAGGAAATTGTTTGATAAAGCCTGGTTCATAGGTCTGGCTCTGCCTTTGGCTTTCACAGGCAGCTCTTGGTAATATTACATGCGTGTCTGCCTCATTTTCCCTGTCTCTCAAATGGGGAGAGCCACTAGGCACCTTCTCAAAGTCCACTGAGGCCTACCAATGGAAAAATTCTGCATATGCTGACATGAGTGCCAAGAAAGATGCTTAATCTTCATTAATGACATTTATTCAGTGGGCTCCTTTGCCTCCCTTGTGGGGTCCTTTTGCATGGTCCCACGGTGTAGTGATGCTAAGAGCTGCTCAGCAAAGTAGGTTGTCTTGCTGCATGTCCTCCATTCTCTGTGTGAAGGCATAGGGCTTTTCTAGATCCCTGGCAGAGTTGCTTTCAGCGTGGACTGCCTGGGCTAGGTGGGATGGAAGGAAAGCTGCGGTGAACCAAACCCACCAGGGTCCCATACCCTGGAAGGGAGCAGGGCAGGAGCTGGGTGCCTCTGGTGACACATGCTGCAGTGAAGAGGGTGACATCATGCTCACCACATGGGAGACACCACATGGCATAGCTGACAATGTAGGCACACCTGGCAACCTTGGGGCCAAAACCATCCCCAGATCAGCCTGCCTCTCTAGCTCCAGCCATGCGAGGTCTCACATTTGTGCACATTTCCCTGACTATGCTTGTAAGGGCTGTGTAGATCCTGATACCCCGGGGGTTTTATCAGCCTGTGCTCACTTCCAGTTTGTCATGTTCTGGTCCTCTTGGAATGCCAAGGCTAGTTTATCTCAATTCTTAGAGTGTACATGCCCAAGGCCATGAGCCACTGCTCAGAGAAGTCTCACTATTGTCCCTTTAGTGGTTTTAATTTAGCATAGCTGAGTGTATAAGATATACTGATATGAGAAATCTGTTGCTTCCCTCTAAATTCAGACCTTTTGTGCTGAACTGTAGGATGCTAAGAATAAGTGGGTACTTTGTCAGCAGCAGCAACACTTCAGAAGGCAGTCCAATTTTCTTCTTGCCTCCCTCAGGTTGCTCCTCCATTGCTAAAGCTCCCCTGCATGTCCCTTCATCATTCAGCTATTTTTAGATGCCCTTTCTCCACAGGCAGTTGATCCATAAATCAAACAAAGCTATGGAATCTCCCAGTGTTATGGAGATTTTTGGAGGTTTAGTCCTGAACTGAGATCAGACGACAGTTGAGAATTCCTTGACTTTTTTCATGAGATAAGGCTCACAAGACAGAGCCCATGCTGTGCCTATAATCCAAAGTCTCCTTAAGAAACCTCAAGTTCTGTCAAGTCCCAGAAAAGAAACATCCTCAGGCCTTAGGAATAATAATGCAATGGGGCCTATCATCTGAAAGCCAGCTCTCATATTCTGTGCAAAAAGTGTAGGTTTCTACCAGATTCTAGTTTTTATGTTGGTAAATTCAACAGCTACATCCTCGAAGCATTGCAGGAGCATACTTAACATGTTTGTGGCCACTTTCTGTTTAACTTGTACTAATTTTTGATACAGGAGTGTACTAAGAAGCCAAGAGATAAAAGGGAACTGACATAGCTGACAATGTGGGAAAGTCATTACTATATCCTCCAGATACTTGAGGTGACATTGTTTCCCTACAAAACAAATTGCTTATCACAGATTCCATTACTCAGAAGACAGTAAACAGTTGCCACAACGCATGCCTCTTAGCCACTAAAAGGGTCTTGAGGACATTTGTCAGCCTCACTTGATTTTTGGAGGGGAGGATCTTTTTTTGTACAATTAAATCTGAGCAACATAGGAGTGTTTCTTTTTCCTTTTTTAACCCATTAAGAAAACAAAGGTGGCTGTAGATACTGGTGGTGATTCAGAAAATTAAATTAGTAAGGAGGCTGGTGAGAGGTAAACAGATGCAAAGCTAGAGGTTAAGTAGGCAGGAAAAAAAATTGGTGCTATTACGGAAAATGTTTCCTCCTTATTGGGCGGATGACATCTTTCCGTGGTGTCCTGAAGCTCAGCTGGTAGTCAGGGCAGTTAGGTTGGAAGTCAGAGTCCAAGGCTATCACCTTTCAGCTTAGCTGCTGTCAGAAATGCTGTCCAAGGTGCGCAGAAAAGTTATCAATCGTTTTTCTTATTTGCTCATCTTATATGTTCAGTGATCTACAGTCATCAGGTGTCAGGTACCCTGGCCTCTCTTTGAGGCCATGACTTAAAGGAGAAAAAGAAGATCTCCAGTTTACCACTGCTCCTGAGATCTCTCCCATCCACAGTGCCATAGTTGGTTAAAGTATCAGCATGAGGGAGCAATACCTGTGCTACTTAAAACAGTGGACAGCTTAAAACCACCTGCCCCAGAAGCTAGGTTGTGAATTGCTGCATAGCTTGAGCAATGTATATAGGGTCTGCCAGCACCTTCACTCTGCATTGCCATGAAAGGAAATAAATGTTCAGACTGACTGAAATGGCTCCAAGCAGCTCAGAACATTTTGTAATTGTGCTGAGGCAGCTCGGAATGGTCCTGCTGTCTGAGCGGCAATGAAAAAGGAACAGCAGGCTTTGCTTCTAAGTACATTTACTTCTTGACTGTTGAAATCATCTGTCTGAACAAGGTTCAGGCAGCAGTGTTTCCTAATTATGTAGGCCAGTGAAGTACCCAGCACTGAGTGCTTCATTCACAGGAGTTTTACTGTGCCTCCCAAAGGAAGCTGCATATGAAATAGGCTGCTGAATCTTCTGTAAAAAGCATTTGACTTTTTTCAAAAAAACAGTCCTGAAATGTCCAGGTATGGAGTGACAGTATACCAGTGAATACAACGGCTTCCACCAGGAAGATCAATGTCTTGTAGAAGTAAAAAACGGAAAGAAAGGAAGAATGGAGAAGTGCAAGGCTTAATAAACATTTAATTAGACCTCAATCTTCCTAATATTGGATAAGCTGGAAATAAAAACATCTATTACCTGGAACAGAAGTTACTGAAAAACTGAGTATCAACAATCTGCTGATATACATGTTCGGAATTTCTATACCAGTTGTTTTCATTCAAGTAGTAAGCTTTCATATCAACATTGCTTATAAACAAGTTTTCAGCTTATATTACGTGCTGACAGCTATCATTTTTCAGCAGTTTCTATCTAGTCATCTGTTAGGTCTCTGATTGCTGGTTTGATAGCTGCAAGTTAAGCGTAGCTACACTGCAAGTCACAGGTCACACAAAATCAGCTCCTGGAAAGGTACGCTTCAGTGATCTGGCTCCATTAGCTAAAATATCTTTCAGATGCTCCTTGAGAGTCAGTCTGGCCCAGAAAGCTGCTCTGTAATTCACATTCCTTGATATTGACAGTATGAGCAGGCATAACGACCTATAGACAGAGGAGCCGTGAAACTGCTCACCAGTACATGACAAAACCAGAGTAACTCTTCTGAGAGGGGTGAATACCACTGCTACACATCAACAGCAAATGCAGACTGATTAATATTTCATTGCAGAGCTAAACATTTAATGTGATTCCTCTTTGAAATGTCACTGCACATCTGGGCATGGCTGGCTTTACTTTCTACATGCTACTTCTAAAAAGTTAACTTCTTTCCTCTTACCACACATGGGTCTGTTGCCCATGGTGTGACTTCTCCTGGTACTGTTGCCCCAGGACTTTAAAAAAAGTAGAACAGGTATTAGTGATGACAACTACTACTAGGTCAGTGTTGTTCAATGGTCTCCAAGAGAGTAGGGTGTAAGAACAGCTCTGGAACTGAAACACTTAATCTTTTGGTATGGATTATCCCAAAACAAGGTATGTAGTGTTGTATTTTTCCTCACTCCTGTGTTTACCAAACTGCCTGCCCTTTCCACGTGGGTCCCCCCTTCCNTATCCATGAAATAAAAGATCTTCTGCAGCCACCACGCGGAGAGCATTCTCGCCTCCTTTATTGTCACCGTGTTGCGGGGCCTACAGCCAGCCGGAGCTCGCAAGGGGCAGCCTGGAAGAGGCACAGGAAGCGGAACAGCCGCTCTCCCTGAGCAAGCCTCACTGCACTCTCCGAGAAGGCTGTGGCATGCCATGCCATCACTGGGCATCTACTCACCACAGCAAAGGTACTCTGATCAGTTAGTGAGAAACAGCTTGAAACCTTCCAGAAGTGACAGCCATGCCCTGCAGCAACAAGCTGTAACAGAGGTCTGGAGATTGTGATATGGGGAACAGCAGCGGGTACCCTGCTCACAAGCATGCCTTTGAGTAGAGGCACTTCCTGCGGTGGCTGTAAGGCACGCAGACCTGCTGAAGCCAACATGCAGGAGCAGGGTGAAGCAGATTCTGCGAGCTCTGATTTTAGCCAGAGAGAGAGGTAGGTGTAGCAAGGCACTCTAATGTCTTTTTAATTTCTGTGTGCACCATAATTAGGTATTAATCCTAGAAGTGTAGAAAACAAATGATATGTTGACAGCTACTTGAAAACAAATATCTCACATTGCAATTCTTAATATAGCCACACAGCTCCAGGCAAGAAGCACTTCATCATTTCAAATGTACTATCCTAATTATAGCTTGTGTTTTAACTGAGATCTCCTTTCTCCATTTCCCTACCAAAGATACCACCACTGAGTGAAAGTCCTTTACTCTTGCTGTAAAGTGGAGTTACTTTACTTTAGGATAGGACTTGAGCCCTACTGATGAATTGGGAAATGTTTTTCCTAGGTGCTGGTCAAATGGAAAGCTCACCGATACTGTTGTTGGTATAATATGGGAGAGAATAATCCGAATGCTTCATATGGAGAGTTACTGAGCTACAGTGAGTCCCAGGTGTGGAGCACCTACTACCACCGTGTAGTGGGGTCGTCAGTAAACCCCCCCAGTACAAGGCTATGTTGTGGTGTTGTATTTCCCCATTCCTTTTCTTACCAAACTCCCTGCCCTTTCCACATGGGTCCCCCCTTCCCCATCCCTAGCCCTAGCCACTCCCTCAGGTTTCTCCTATTGATTCTGTTACCCCAACTCCGCCCATGCACTGCCCCCATACCCTGAAACCATTCGTCCATGTGCTCTCTCTGCCCCACTCTTCCCCAGATAAACCCGAGGCCCCATGGCACGTGGGCTCTCTCTTGCTCTCTGCTCTGCTTTGGGTCACCAGGATCTGTCTGGCTTTGGGAACGATGTAATAACGACCCTCTGCAGTCCACATGCGGGGAGCCTTCTTGTCTCCTTTATTGTCATCGTGTTGCGGGGTCCACAGCTAGCCGGACCTTGCGAGGGGCAGCCTGGAAGGGGCTACGGGATGCGGCATAGCTGCTATCCCCAAGAGACCCCCTCTGTGCTCTCCTGGAAGGCTGTGGCATGCCATGCTACCGCAGGAAACCCACACACTGCAACACTGTGTTTCTGCTTTCTATTCTTTATCATTTCCATTTGGCAGTAGAAAGAGTCCCTGTGGACCCACCCAGCCTGGTAATATCAGCAAAGAACTTCAGCCTGACATCAATAGCAGATTTTGCTTTATATCTTTTGAAAAGTTCATTACGTTTGTTAATCCACTTTGCACTTTTTTCCTCTGGAACAGGCAAGATAAGGGTGCACAGCTGGCTTGCTTTGTAGAAAAGGTGCTTTATTATCCACATCCAGCAGTTTGTTTATCTGAAAAATAAATACAAAACACTATTTTATTATGAGCTTCTGACCTTTGAAGACATTGCTCCTAAATAAATACTAATTGCCAATATTACATGCACATACATTTTGCTTTTGTAGAATCTTGTTTTAGTTAATTCTCAGATCACAAGAAACATTTAGGTAAGTACAAAACCAAGAAAGATATAGAGATTTTTTTCTTATAAAATGTGTGTCTGTATATGTTTGTATTTTTTCCATAGGGAAAAAGGTGGACACTTAACCAAAATATAATATAAAGCCAGATAAAGAATAGCTACTGCATTTTTCCCATTGAATCCATGCCTGAGTTAAGTCAGCGGACTATTTGCCATAGGCTCCTATAATTTTTGGACCATGATTATGAACTTTGGTCCAACCCTATTGGAATGACTGAAATCCTTAACAGAAAACAAAGTATTCACATGAACAGTTTGCTTTCTCTTTAGCAGCTACCATGCCTTCAAAAGCCGAAGTGGTCACATCTGGCAGAGGTTTAGGGAACAAGATAAAATTCTTGGGCTTAGAGGCAGAGTAATTTGTAGAAAATCACCCACTCCTGTGTAGAAATTGGCTGCCCGTTACTTGATGAAATACTCAGTTCTTTGGTGATGAGCTGGAGCAGAAGTGCTCTACAGTATGACTCTGTCTACAAGCCAAAAAATTGTACTTTATTTCTTTATTAAGTGTACTTAAATATTGATTTTGCTGGGTGGTATGAGGATAATCAAAGCTACCTGTAGCTCCTGGAGAATGAAAAGAGGATGAAGATATTCATACATGCAGAGCAGGGCTGCATGCAGTTCTCAAATGCACATGAAGCACACGGAATACCTTGGCTCCTGTCCTGGAGCTGGGGCTGGTGCAGTGGTGTCACATAAGGGCTGCTGTGGGAGCTGTGCACGGGCATTGCCCCTTGCCCCAGGTGGGACTGCCTCTGAGGGGGACAAGCTAGATGGGAGCCGTCTTTGTCCTTAATGTGTTCTCTTGGGAAGCCAGGCACTGGCCTCCATGTGTGTCCTATAAGAAAAATGTCTATAAAATTACCTGAGTGGCCGCAGACTCACCGACTCACTCCTTGAGTTGCCAAGTCTTGCTGCAGACAGGAGCATTCCATGGTGACAGCAAACTTTCCTCCCATCCCCAAGGCATGAGCAGCTTTCGGCCTGCTAACATAGACCTGCATTTGGTTCAGGCTTCAGGTGAGATGGAGCTTTTCTGTGCTCTAGCATTGCCTTGCCATTGCCATACCAAGCTGAACTGATTTATTACCACTGGGGAGACAATCAGCCTTGATGCGCGTTTAGGGATGATTGTGCATCTGGTGATGGTCAGTATGGGCTACAACACCTGCTGAGGGGCTATTTGGGGGTCATGAGATGTCCCTGTGTGATGGAAGGTGCTTAAAGCAGAGTAACTTATAGTTCATTTGCTCTTAGGCAACCAGGAAATCAGGCAGCAATGCGCTGGGCTCTAGTGACGTAGATATATATAATGAAGCTGTGCCATATGTTCCTTTCAGAATTCCTATCATTTTCCATTTACCTAATTTAATATGCTTGGCATAACAGAGAATCTACACCTAACATACTGACATTCACAGCAGATACTTCTAGCAGACTAAAAGGTCTCAAAATTGTCCACAGAAGGAGTCAGAGCCTGTCTTTACTCAGCTAAAATATCCATACAAATTTCAATGAACATTTTGTTTCTTGGTAAGGAACATGAAAAAAAGACCACCTATTTATATTTTAGCCTAATAACCATCCTTCCTGTCACTAAGACAAGTGAGCTTAAAACGGTTTCAAAATTTTCCTTATTTTCTCTGATCCATCATTATTTTAAGAAAAACAATAAAAACACTTAATACTCAAAAGCATATATTTAAAATCCTGTCTGCTTAAGGGATTACACTTAAATGTCACTTCTAAAAAAAGACATATCTAATTTCACCATTGTCTCTCTGAAAGGTTAAGTATGTAGAACAAAATTAATGCTTATGTTGACGTACAGATTATCTGTCTTGTCATTCAGTTTGATATTTTTCACAGACTATTGCAATGAATGACAGATAAATTGCAGTTACAACTGATTTCTGGATTTTCCCTCAAGAAAAAGGAAATAGAGGGGTTAAACTGCCTCAGGAGCTATAATTTCAAAACATTTTTAAAGGCTGGGGATTTTTGTCATAGACAGATATTTGTATTTTAGCGAGAGAGAAAACTCTATGGCACATGGTGAAAATTTTTTCTTAATATGTAAGCAATGACTTTTTTGATAGAAATAGCTTAATGCTCTCTCAAACTCCAGACAGGCCTTCACATGCCTCATATTTATGCAGATATGACTGACTTAATGCTTGAATGACACAATTTGCATTTTCCCTCTCAGGAAATACTGTGTTAGAGCTCAGGACTAGAGTCTTGGCAGTGTACACTAAGCTGCATAGGGAAAGTCCCCCGCTGTCTGGGATTTGGGTGCGGGAATGTGTTCTCCTGCAGTCATTCCCAAAGACTAAACTTATGTAAATAAAGTTGCATCAAGTTCTTTCACCTCCACTTGCCCCACTCAAGCTTATTTATGAAGTACATTTCCAGTCAGATTATATTTATTCAGAACAAGCTGTTCCTGACCCACCATGATGTAATGAATGGATTTGTGACTGAGGGAAGAGCAGTGGCTGTTTGCATGGATTTTAGCAAGACTTTTGACACAGGCTCCCAGATTTTTTGAACCAAGTTTGGGCTAATATGGTCTGGATGGGGAGGTAAAAGCCTGATTAGATGATGAGGCTCTGAGAGTCATGTTTCCTGGTCGGACCTGTATGCCTGTAGTGAGTGGGGTATTCACGTGTCTGTTCTGGAACCTGTCCTGTCCAATGGTTTTAGCAGTGGAGGAGTGTGCTCTCACCAGGTTTTCAGATGACACCAAGCTGGGGGGATCAGGCAGTATACTGAGGTGTAGAGCTGCTCGCCATAGAGACTGAGACAGTCTGGAGGAATGGCACAGCAGGGAACTTAGGAAATTCAACCAGGACAAATGCCAAGTCTTGCACAAGTGAAGGAAGAAGGCCCTGCAGTGATGTAGGCCAGGACTGACTGAGCCTCGTGAAAAGATGTGGGAGGGACACAATAACCCAAGAGCAGCCACCCAGCACCCATGGGGAGGTGGCAGGAGATGGAGATGAGTTCTTCTTAGTTATTCTTGGTGGGAGGATGAGAGACAGTCATCATTAATTGAAAAAAGAGATCAATTATAAGGAAAACTTTTTCCCTATTGGGACCGTCAGGCAGTGGCACAGGCTTCTCAGAGATGTTGTGCATCTCCATCCTTGGACATTTTCAAAATTGGGTGAGATAAACTCCTAAGCAACCTGTTGTAGCCTTATGCCTGGCCCTGCCTTGGGAAGGGGGTTGGACCACTGATCTTCTGAGGTTGTTTCCCACCTGAATTATCCTGTGGTCCTAAAACAGCTTCTGATAATGAACAGTAGTCTGCTATTACAGGATTTGTTTCTACATATTTATAGCTCCTGTATTAGCTGGGAGTGGCAGATCAAACTTGAAGCTCTCAGAGTGTTTTTTGGAAGTGGACTAAGACCTCTGACCTGTGCGTTGACAGTGAGCTCCAGAACACTGGCTGGTCTGGAACACAGGAAGTGTATAATCACCCAAAGAATGAGATTTTGCAATTAATTTCCAAATGTATTTGTTGGGGGAAAACTGCTTAAATAGTTCTAAAATACAGCTTGATAAGTTTATGGACGGGATTATGGGATACGATTGCCAGCAATGGCAGGGAAAGAATTCAGTGACCTAGGAATGTGTGCAAGCTTACCTCTTTTGTTTAGACAAATGCAAGACCAAGCTCCTCATCTTCAAGAATAAATAAATGGAAAACTAAACATGGTAAATATTATAAATATTTCATTGACACTTCATACTGTGAAATCAAAAACAATCTTTTGCCAGTTCGAAGATATTAGAGTTTGTAGCTGTGAGGCTCGAAAACCATGATAATAAATGGTATTTATATTCTAGTGCAAAATGGATATCAGAACCAAAATGCACAAATATGGACAAACCTAATTAAGCTGTGATTGGTGTATTCATATCACAGCAGCTGAAGGCTATATGATAAACAGCTTCAAAGCAGGTGCAGCATATGTCACTGGCTTGATTATTAAAAATTGACATTTTATTCAAGCCCAAATTAAAAAAAGGAGATTGTATACAAATTCAGTCATGCTATAATGGTATTGCATCGCAACAAAACCCTAATTTTCTTCATGAAGTAATTGCATAGTTCCAGTTTGTCACGATAAATCAAGCCTGAAGCCAAGCACAGGAAGATCTAAAAAAAGTCAAAGTGCTCTTCATGACGCATGGTCCAGGATATAACCTTGTGAGAGTCAAATGTGGAATAGTAACACATATATTTATAGCCAGGTCACAGAAACTTTTATAGCCAACCACAGTTTCAGTGGAAGGAAAGGCATGTTTCCACAGTAATGCGCTGTACAAAGGCAGTGTTTTTCTATTGAGATACACCTGCCAAAGATCTGACTGCAGTCAGGGGAGCCACAGTCAAAGCTGTGTTTATATCTCCTTCAGTTTTAATAAAGCAGCAATCCACAGCCCTAACAGGCACATTTCATACTTACTGTGAGGATGTGTGGGGTGCTGCTGACCTCCCGCAGCAGGCTTGGGTATAGTCCTGAGTGGTCACAAGAGGGGATGAGCTCTAAAACCTGGAATCTGGAGGGAAGAGCTGCATGTCCCACTGCTGCTGGTGCCACTGGAAGAGAGTGCAGGGAGGCAAATCCCCACGGCGTGGTTGGTGTGCTCCTCAGCAGAAGTGCAGTCAGGTGAGATGGGGCTATTATGGGCTAATCTGGGAGCAGTAAGGTACAATTTTGTTTCCACTGCACAGCACCATAAAGCAAATAAATAGTGTTTAGCCTAAAATGAAACTCAATAAAATGCCGTTGAGAGATATCAGGATTGATCACTGTAAGCTGACATTGTTATTTCCACATTCCTCCGAAAATCTGACCAGTGCAATGTACAAAGCACTGGCACGATGCCAGATTTGTTCAGCTCTTAAGTGTTATTAACCACTAGAATTGCAACTGGAACGTAGATGGTAACTTAAATATATATTGACAGAAATATGATATTGGGAAAACAGGACCAGAAAAACCAATTTGAAAGGGAATAACATTAGTTAATGTTATGATTGAAAACCCCTTACAAATTCCATGAATTAAGTTCACATTGCTTTACATAAAGAAAATAAAAGATTGATTTTTAAAGCTTTTTTATGTACAGTGCCAGTGTCCTGTGCAGAGAATGCTGCCTGGTAGGTATTTGATCAGAGTTACTGGTAGTAAGGAAGTAAAGGCTTATTTCAGTTGGCTAAACGGGATATACAGTTCTGTGTGAAATTCTGAGTCCACAGCAGCCAGGACAAAATGGGGAAGGTCTTGCTGAAATCTTTCAGGACACCTGACAGCAGCAGGCAAAAATGTGGAATATGCAAGAATGTCTCCAGTGGCAGTAGATATCTATCCTCAGGCAGTATAACTGAACCCTAAACATGTGTGTGTTTTACAGGGTAAAAGGATACAGCATGGTTATAAAAGTCATGAGTATTTCTGAGAATTTTTCCAGTGGGGATTCGGGAAGGAACTGTTTCATCTATTGGCACAACCATGCATTGCAAGTATTGATCAAGGAAAAATTTATTTACAGAGATTTTTCAAATACAAACATAAAATAGCACATATTATATATATATATTTTACAAAAATGAATATTGAAATAATAAACATGGTACAGCACAATACAATATCAATGAGCTAAACATAACAACAACAGAAATCTATGTCTGGAAGAAGTTTGCTGTTAGTCGTACGTAACCAACAGAGCTCTACAGTACCGTGAGTGGAATTTCCAATGGACGGGAAATCGTCCATTTACTGCATTTCATAAAAGTACTATAGGAAGGGTACATATGCCAAGTAATTATGTTGCATTTTGTAATAATGCTGAAAACACAGAGGCTTAATAAAAGTTACATAGGGCTGAATAAGCAGTGGATAAATGTTTCGGGAAGAAAAATGTGTAGAGATTATACAAAATACTGATAAAGTGGCTTATTGGTCCTTTTTATTAAGTTTAATGTATAGATTAAAAAGTGTTGCAACACCGAGTCTTAAACCACCAGAGAGAAGTAAAAAAAAAAAAGGAGAGGAAAAAAAAAGGAAAAGAAAGAAGAATCGCACCAACAAAAAGTTTCCTCTCTACTTATTTTGTGCCATGGTCAACATCTGTGCGTGCATGTGTGCTTTTGGGAGCGCCGCACTGAGGGGCTGCCGGCCGCTACCCCAGCACGTGGGCACTCCCACCCCTCACCAGCCTGTCCAATAATTGGTGCATGCAGAATTTCACCATTTGCCAAAGCAGAGCTTTCCTTGCTTATATTTTTGTGGAGCAGACCCTGGGCAGGCTCGAGTGGGATAGCCTGTCCCTGCCCTGCCCACCAGCCGGGTGGCTTTGCACCACCCTTCACCTCCCTGCCACCCTGGGCCGCCCGCTGTCCCGCTCCTGAGAGAAAGCACTTGAAAATTCCTTGTCCGTCGTTGTTGTCCAGCAGACCTGGGCAAGCCTGGCAGGGCCTGTGCCCCGGGCCGGCTCAGTAGGGGTATTGCTTCTGCTTCTTGCCCGAGAAGCAGGCGAGCCAGGTGCACACCAGCATGGCGGCCGCCGCGCCCCCACCCGTGCAGTAGTAGGCCCAGCCGATGTGGCAGGTCCCTGCAAGGCAAACAGCGGGACACGAGTCAGCGTTAGATGGGGGGAAGCACCGCCACCGCCACCACCCTCCTTTCTGCCTGCCCAGGAAAACACTTTTCTGAGATTTCGGCCCACTTGTACGCCCACCTCAGACAGGGAACGCGGGGCGTAATTCAGGCTCTGCGACTGCAGCGGTGGGGCTTGAACCTGGATGCGGCTGAGAACTGCTGGGTGACCATAACCCAGGGCTTGGGGGACCTGCTCACATCTCCCTCACACAGGCATCGAACCTGACCATCCACAAAGGAGCGTGGTGTCAGGGGATCACCTGCACGGGGGCTGCTGTGGGAATGGAAGCATAGAGCCCAGAAATAAAAATACAGACAAATTTCCCTATCCCCACACGAGGTCACAACCCATTACTGCAAACTTCAGTGATCTTCTGTCTAATGAGTGTCACAATATGGCTTTGAATCCATTTAAAGGCCTCAGCATCTTTATACAGTCAAACTCATCACCAGTGAATGGTGCTGGGGAATCCCACAGTGGACCATAAAGTGATTACTTCCTTTTCAGGCACTGTGCCTGCAGTAGGGGAGGAGATCAGGAAAATAGCAGCTGCAGCAGGGATGAAGCCTCTTTAGAGATCTCCAAAAATAAGGAGATGGCTGCTGCTACTCCACAGGATTTTAACCCATCTCAAAGCAATTTTCACTTGGGCTGCATCATCTTTGTCTTTTTTGAGTGCTTGGGACTTTTTACCACTGAGGTTCTTCCTGTGTTGTTGACACCTCGGGTGATATCACCCTGCTTTGAGCAGTAAGTGCTCTCAGTAGAGCATAAACTGGAATGCTACACTTCCTTCCCAGCCTTCCCAAAACCAGCAGAAACCATTCTTCCCTTCAGAGAACAGAAGGTATCAACAGAGTTTTCATCTAGAAATAGGTAGCATGTTGATATTCTGTCCCAATGGCATCCCCAAGGGCTAGGCTTCAGGTTCAGGCAATTATCAACTCAGCCAATCCTGCCTTAGGCACAAGAAACACAAAATGTCTGTTCAGCTTCACATGTCCAAGGCATTCGCATGCCTCAAGGCAGACAGCATTGCCACCGCCTGTCTGCAGGATATTGTCTGGCAGGCTTTGTAAGGAGACATTAGTGGGATGCAACGCTTATGGTCCTGGTCACTTTGAGGATCTCAGGCTGACACCACAGCAGGAAGCATAACACTTTTTTCTCTTCACAACCCTCCCAAATTTTTATTTAAAAAATGTCCAGTGAAACAAAGATCCTGATGTGACCAAGAGGACTTGAGGAGTTGTGTGGCCTCAGCTTGAGCTCACTAGCCTCTCTCCTTAATGTGCTGGAGCAGACAGAGAGATTTACTTGGTTTTGTCCTCTAGTTGTGCTCCGAAGATAACACCATTCTTGGCTTCCTTACAGAAGACCACACAGAGAGTCTGACTTCCTGAAGAGAAGGCCATCAGAAACCCTGGAGAGCTGTCAAGTGCCTGGCAACATCCCTGATGCTGACACTTAACCACACGGACATCCGTGGAGAGGCCTGTCTCTGGGCCACCTATTGCTTTGCCTATGTACACACCCTGTCCTTAGCTTCTGCTGGGATTTTCAAAAACAGACTTAAGCCTACACCAGATTCAAACCCACTGGATTGCTTTGAAAATAATCACATTTATACCACGGTAGGGTGTGCTACAGCATTTCTTGTGATAAGATGAACTCAATCTGATAGGTCTTTTTAAATGGTGAAATATTCCAAAACTACTAGAGAATTGTAGTTGCAGCTTGAAAAAGTAAATTTTTCTCATCATGATGTTTCCAGATAGAGAAAATAAATGTCAAAATACTACTTTAAAAAGAGTTTAAAGATTCACCTGGTAGCACTGCCCAAAGCTGTAACCTAAGCAGGATAGAATGAAGTAAATTTGACCTTTTGCATGGTGTGATTTCAACTTTTGTACCTTGGCAGTGGGAGGGAGTATGTGTGATACATATTAAGAAGAAAGAACTGTTAAATCAGTGTCAGAGATGTGTTCAACAGCTACAACACACACATTCACTCTTGGCTGAAGAGAATAACATTTATTTCTCCATACCATGCTCCATTTACCCAAAGGACTGCTGCCCTACTTAATGCTCTGAGGCATGGCAGGCAGGCAGCCTCTTGATCTAACAAATGCAATGTAGTTCACAAGTGTGAGTTGGGTCAAGATGAACAAATGAAAGAATGGGAGAGCAGAGGAACGGATGAAAGAGCCGGGAGCTTGACCTTAGAGCAATAATAACACAGCAATAAACCTGGCCATTATTTCCAGCCCATGTCAAGAGCAGTGAGAGGCCTTGGATAGAATAGCTTGATCTGTACTTGGATGATGCTGAGCAAAACAGAATTTCAAGCTGTTGTGCTGAAGAAGAGCCTGCAGCAGGACAGGTGTCTGAGGGTATAGGACTTAGCTATACTTTTCATTGCAAGTATAGTTAAGTACAGATACAAGGCCAGAGATAAACCATCTCAGAGGTACCCACTGCAATGAATGCCTACACGTGTCAAAATGAAACAATGCCACCCCTTTTATAACCCTATATTACACAAGGAGGAAAACATTTTGGAGTTCTTTTTTCTGCTTTGGTGTTCTCGTTTTACCACATGTACGGCCTATTTTAGTCTACTGCATCCTAAAGAAAGATTGTTAGTTATCAATAATTGGGTAATTTAGTTGCAGTTTAAACTGTAAAATGACTTCTGCTTCACATTGATATAAAACACTCATTTTAAAAGGAACAGGAAGCTTTATAAAAAGCAGAGTTGAGACGGTATTACCGCACTGACATCAGCAAGACTAGTCATGTATTCAGTGGTAAGCCGATGGTGCAGAGATTTGCAGAACTGGGGCTGAAATTCAGCCATCAAGTAGAGCAGTTTGCATTCATGGAGCATGTCATATAAAAGATCAGAAATCCAGTACTGCAGTTTCCTCTTTTCTTTTTTTAATGTCAAAGTTCTAAAATGAAAAGCAACACTGCCTAAGTACTTGATAGAATTAAAGCAGTTATTGAAGCCATGTCAATTTTCACACACACAAAAATGCTCAAAAGCTTTGTTGTTTTCCTTAAAGATGCATTGGAATACACACACATACACACACACACGCACATATATGTATTATATATATGTAGAAGAGTGCCCGTCCATTGAGGGTGTGGAGATGCAAGCAAGAACGTGTACATGTTCTTGCTCCTAAGATGGGCTAGATCTGGTTTTGTGCCAAAGTAAATTCCCAGCAGCTGAAGCGGTTTTCTAGCTGACAGAGATGATGTGCATCACAGCAGCTTGCTTCTCTGCACAGAACTGGTGCTGCTTTTAACAAATCAGTCTTCACCTCACAGGTCAGTATTGAGGGAGAAGCTGTGCCTTCAGCACTTCAGCACTTTGGTAATTCTAGATTATTTTTTCTTTTTTTGAAAGAGAGCACAAATAATTGGAGCTCTTGGTTGTTCAGTGAAGCAGGACTGTCAAAGTTGGCTCAGGTAAATTGGTAGCCAGCCATTAGGAACTTTGTTTTCACCTTTGTTTTACTGGGATTGGCAGCAAGAGTGTGTCAGGATGAACACTGCTATAATAGAACCATGGATCTTAAAGCTATAGGGATGGATGGCCATTTTCCAAGCAAGTAAAAGAATGAAAGACTGGAAACATTGCAGTCTTTTTTAAGAGGATTTAGAAAAATCATGGTCCCTGAGGATAAAGGACAAAAATTACGGTGAGCGAGGAACTATCAAAAGAAGATTTACAGAAAAGAGTCCCATGGAACATAAGACAATATTTACCAAATCAAAAGAAATCAGTAAATGTGGAAAGGTAGCTTCGCAGTGATGAATGGGCTTACTAACAAGCACTTCCATGACTTTTCCTGATTTCTAATGTGATCCTCAAGGGTGTGATATGCATCCCCTTGCTCCCCTCCTCCTCTTAAATATATAGGCAAATAAAGATTAAGACAAATTTGGGAGCGAGTAAAATTTGGCAACAGAAAATATGCAGATACTTGATCTACCATGGAGCAGTGCCAGGATCCAGTTGCCAAAACATAATTTTACCAAGATTTCTATTCATCATGTCTTATAAATAATTATCACATATAGTTGTCGAGGTCTTAGAAATAACATATGGTTTCATCTAAAATAACCAATAATTGCCACTTATGAAAAAATATCCTGAATATGAAAGTGTCTTGGATGCAAACCTGTTAATTGCAAGACTTAGTATCTTAAATATTTGTACCTTTTTTGCTGTTAATTTTAAGACTGTCCTGGACTTGCAGTCTGGAGTATTTGGCAAACTCTAATCAATTAACCTTAAGTACAGCCTATTTTCCAAGTTGAAGGAGAAAAGGTTTCAGAATTAGCCAGACTGCAGAGTACGAATTACATACCTTCAAAAATAAAACCTACAGTTCCTGCTTCCAAGAAGTTGTGCAAGAATTCTAATTAACAGGTTCACATGAGAGTACAGTACTATAGAGAATGTGAATTCATATAATCAATCAGGGTGTTGGAAAAGTAATCAGAAAAAAAAATAAAGAGTGTGATGCTAAGAGATATACTGAGATTTGGAAATATGAAAGATCTAAATGAATGTAAAAGATAATCAGCTAATTAATAAGAAGGCAAAATTATTTTGAAACAAAGCCAAGATAAATTAAATAGCTGAAGATATTTTCCTTGACACAGCAACAATGAAAAACTGTCATGTGAAATCAGCTGCAAAAGCAGGAAAAGAAGTTGACACTTGGAATGTGTCCAGAAAGAAGTAAAGTAGTTATGTGAAACAAAGAAAGAACACTATATAAGGTAAAACTGCAGCCCAGAAAACAGCCTGATTCAAAATAATGAATTCAATGGAGCTGGTTACTTTTTCTGTTGCACAGATATAACTTTCTAAATGGATTAATTTTTTTAAAAAATATATGATTTTTTATGCATGTATTTTTTTTCAAGCTATTTTGGTTATTTAGAATTAGTCTGTAACTAAATGCATAAAAATTCATAAAGTTCTGAATTTCAGAAATATAGAGGAAAAATGCCAACTTGAAATTCTTTAGTCCTGCTGTATGCAGACACTCACTCATAAGATCAAATCCTCCTTTCTTTGGAGGATCACATAATTTTGTTTAATCAAACCTCAGATTTGCTGTAGGTGTGCATTTATCATGGAGCAATGAGGGAGAAAGCAACACCCAGTGTCAATTACAATGCTCAAATTCCCAAGAGAAATAGCTTACGTGCTCTCTCAACCTCCCACAAGAAGCCAGCAGAAAGCTCACCTACTGCAGAAGTGAAATCAATTTCACCTCTCTCTGAACATCCACAATGCCAAGATTCACATTGGACTAGAACCCCAGACTCCCTTCAGAGACGGTGAGGAGGAAAAATCACTTACAAAAGTGTGTTGTATTTTCTCTTGAAGTAAGCATATAAAGTACAGCAGGTGAGTCCTGCTCTAGTAGCACCTATTTTTTTCCATTTTAACTAGGAAGGGATTCCAAACAACCAGTTCAGCTGCCCTTTTTGAATAATAAAGAGCACCAAATACTTGCTCCATGTGGTCTGAGTCCCTTTCTGGATGCTCCTGCTTATGTCTACTGACTGCAGAAGGTTCTTGCACGACCATGTCTAATTCTGGTAACAACGGTATATGCCTTATCATACAGTGATAGAATGGACTGAGGTGGAAGAGACCTTGAAGATATCTGGTTCAACCCACCCTGCCATGGGCAGTTACCTTCCACTAGACCAGGTTGCCCAGATATCCAACCTGGCCTTGAACACTTCCAGGGATAGGGCATCCACAGCTTCTCTGGGCAACCTGTTCCTCACCACACTCACAATAAAGAATTTCTTCCTAATTCCTAAACCTACTCTTTCAGCTTGAAGCGATTCCCCCTTGTCCTGTCACTACATGCTCTTGTAAATAGTCTCTCCTTATGTTAGACAGAATATATGTGGGCCTTGATATAGTCACCAAAAACTTACAAAGATTTAAGAATGGAAGCTGTTTGGGTAGCACTAAAGAGGAAATGTTTCTTGATGGAATACTTCCTTTACTAGCACGTAGTTTACTCAGTCATTTATCTAAGAACGCAGAAGCTGCAGCTCAAGTATGCTTGTAAAGGTTGTGCTCAGCCCCAGTCAAAAAATGAATGTGTGAAATCTCCGTGCTGTTTGCAGAGGATCTGCAAACAAGAAAAATGCCTTTTTCACATAGATTGCTCATAGAAAAACACCTTTGAATATTTTGCCTTTAATACGACTCTAACAAATTGTCCTCCCTTCTAAATCCTTTTCTTAATTCTTTGGCACTCTATGTCAACACTCAGCCAGATGCTGAAATGATGCCACCTAAGACAAATTAAATAGTTGACAAAGCCTTTTTTACATCCACGGTGCTTTCTGCGGGGTTTTTATGCTGTTTTAGTAACTGCACTGTTTGCTTTGAAAGTGCTTTAAAGATCATTTACTCTAACATTTCTACAGCAAAAGTAATTATCAAGTCAACAGTTTTCTTTAAGATATTTCAAGCCCTCCAAAAGTGGCAAAGGGGAACCTTAATAATAATGATATTTGGAAACAAATATCCATCAAGAGAGAAGTTTCTGAGAACTTTTGAGG
The DNA here is from genome assembly GCA_013397725.1 of Rhagologus leucostigma. Lineage (NCBI taxonomy): Eukaryota > Metazoa > Chordata > Aves > Passeriformes > Rhagologus > Rhagologus leucostigma. The sequence continues at coordinate 90,385 of VZTD01001819.1, forward strand.
CTAATCCAGCTGCGTGTTTAGTTCAAGATGGGAGCCAGGCTTTTAAGTCACTCTCTAGACAGTGACTCTGGCCAGGTGAGCCCCTTCACAGCAGTCCACAGATAGATGGGCTGCCACAGACAGCAAGCAAAGGTGTGTATTTGGAGCTACCTGCTTTGGTTGCTGCTGCAGCTGGGCCCCCAGGTCAAGGATGTCTCTGACCGTGAAGGTAGAGATAGAGCTACCATATTTCCTCAAAGAAAGAAAAAAGATTTTCCAAGTAGTTCAAAAAAAGTTCCTCTAAAAAATGGAGTTTATCTTAAATTTTTTGTCTTCATTCTTTCAGGTTAATAAGTTAAGCACCTAATACCACTTCACACATCTGGTGTTTGGGAAGTGGCAGCTGGTGGCTCCTGATGACATGAATCATCTATGTTTCAATAAGTGAATCTTACTCTAGATAAACATTTTGCAGTTTGGGCTCTTAGGTATTGGTCTCGTAGTGCTGTTTCACCAGATGCCAACTGAGGCTCAATTTTGTGAGTTAAATTGAGCATGTCCTGACCTCTCTGGGACCTTCTGTGGAACTTGGCTGCCTCTGCACCCATCACAACAGAAATCAGCATGTAAAACTGAGCAGTTTCCACATGCACATCCAGGGAAATCAATGGCCTAAAATAAGTGTCACATTGCTTTTAGACATTCAAAACCAATACAAATGTATTTACATGTGTACACTCATGTTGCGCCTTTAAAACAGGCATGGAAGTTCAGAAGATTTCTTCACACAGCTGAAATATGCAGAATGTGGAAGCTTTTGCAAATGTTTAGTGCAGTCTTCATTTTAGTGCACACTCTCACCTTAATGCAGAGTCCCTCACTTTAATGAATTTCCTGATAAAACACTCATTTTTCATTTGTTTTTCTTGTGTGTTATATTTAGAAATGAAAACAAAATGGTATAAGTGCCTCCAGGTCAGCAAAATCGAATGTGTGCTATATGATATGCCATAATGACGGTTACTTTTGGGAAACTGCCTGCTAATCCCTTTTGCAGACCCAGGGATTTTGTAGATCTGACTCACTTTTACACCCTTCAGTCAGCGGCTCTGTCCTGCTGTGCCACATCACTGCTGCACTAAAAAGGCCCACAGGCAGCTCTGGGGTGTCAATAATGCAACATAACAGTAACAGTTCGCATTGTGACAACAGATTAAGATGATCTTGATCCATCCTCAGTGAAAGGCGGTCCCTTTGAGCACTGCTCATTTCCTACTCCAGTCTCCACCTCAGGCACTATTAGCCTGTTGCCAAATTAGAGTATGGACTTTGACTCGGTCAATGAGCAAGCAACTATGCTGGTTTAAAACATAAACATCTCTTTTTTTTTCTTGCCCCCATTTATTTATATTGCCCTGTTTCTGGGAGTTAACACCCTAAAAACAGTGGTAGAAGATTTCTCCTGTTCTTAATCTAGTGTTTCAGTGGGAACTCTGCTCCATGTGTGACCCGTGATGGGATGCTGCAATAGGGAGCGGGGCTCCAAGACCTTCATACAGATCATGCTGACTGCTAGGAAGCCGGGAACTACAAGCAGAGCAACACAGCACAGACCTGTCATGGCCTTAACCTCTCAGCAAGATTTGCAAGAGGTCATTTGTCAAAGGCCTAATCTGTCAGTGTACTTCTTTTCATGATGGCACAACCATATTTCTAGAGAAGAGCAGGGAGCAAGCCCCTCTACAGGTGCACCAGTCTCTGTCTTTATGGAGGTCATTCCCCATCCCCATTAGCAAAACAGCTCATCTACTGAACGTAATTTAATCAACAAATGGACTTGTCCTTGGCAGGGTGTCTTCCTTTGAAGAATAACTCCTCTTTGTCAGAGATGGAGCTGTACAACCACTTTTATTTGATTGAAAAAAATTATCCCAACTAAATACATAAATGTTTAAGTAAATCCTTTGGACATAGTTCACTTAATAAAAACCAAATAAATTTCCATTTTTAAAGAGAGCAGTAAACTGCTGGGCATTTCACAGTGCCAGCTCAGGTTTTCTAGAAAAGAATACTCAAATCCACCTAAATTAAAGGCATAGTTATTTTTCCTGCAGCCTTTTCATCTACTGCTTTGGAACGTATGCAGAAATGTGTCTGTGTTTGGCAAGGGTGGAGGGAGGGGTTCCCTCTTCACAATATGGGCCATCTCAGCACTGTTTTGAGTGCCTATTAGTCTAATGCCTTTTCAGAGTGCCTGAAGACATGGAGAAGCATTTCTTATCTAGCACACTCACTAAAGATTAGGCTTTTTTTCTGGGTTCTTAGCATTGCTATTTATTTATTCCATCTAGTTATGAGCATGTTATGGGGGCAGGGGTTTGTCATGTATTCATTAAGCAAAAATCTTCATTTAATTACTAATTCTAGCATATTTCTGGTTGACATTACATATCACAATGCACAATTCAGCTGCTTCTCAAGAGAGTTCTTGCAGTCCCTCTTCTGTACCTGCCTCTTGTTCTTTTTCATCCTCCTATAATGTAGATTGCAGCTCCTGGCTTTTATTTTCTACCTTCAACCTCAACCATTTTTTGCCCTCACTTTTTGTAAGTCCAAAACAAGTATCAGTGCTGAATTCCCACTTCTGCTGGCCCTGTGGTCAAACCTGGTGAGCTTTAACCCTCCTTTCCCAACTGCACACACGAGTTCCCTGTGGCCCAGGCTGCAGCACTTGCTCTGCCATCCTGGAAGAGGATGCTGAATGCTGTCTGCTGATCAGCATTCCCGTGAACACCCTCACTTTTTAGAGTAACCATGTGCTGAATTACCCTCCGCGTGTCATCCTCACTGGCACCCACAGCAGCAGGGGGTGCAGGACCAGCACTCCCATCATCACTTTTTCTCCTGTTAGCAAACCAGTGTAGGGTTCACAGCAGCTCACATTTTCTGAGAGCAGATTTTGAATGCAGCATGGTTCTTCAGACAACTCATTTCACAGGCTCAGGAATAGAAAGCATATCATTGTAGCTTAATCAAATTAAATATTCAAATGAAAGCAATAATTACTTAAATTTGTCTTGAGACTTAGTAAGATTAAGTCTTTGAAACATCATTTTTGGCCTGTAGGCTATAATGAGTATGCCAGTCTCTAATGATTCAGAAAAGACCTAGAGGGTTGGGGTTATCACCAACCAAGAGGTATTTATGAAAGACGAGCGGCGTGGTTATTAAATGGCCCTCGGACAGTACCTCTTCTTCACAGATGGTTTTGATAACACACCATCAAACAGACACTGACCGTAAGTAAAAAAAATCATAGCCAAGCATTTAAGTTCACTGCCAATGTACATGGAAAGGAGATGTTTAGTGGCAGGGCTGCCTAGCAGAAGTCACTGCAGCAAATTTCAGCTCTCATTACGATCTGTTAAATAATGTGTTGACATACGATTGCAGCAGATCAGTGAAACCAGCACTGCTGTCAAGTCTAGGCCTGTGTAACACATGGGCTCTGTGCTCCAGGTCCAGAAAACAGAGTCAGAGCACTGTGCCTTCACAGTTAATGCGAGACTTCTCATGGTCCTTATGCATACCTGGAAGGAAAGCTTCCAGCTGACATTTTTCACATGGGTTTCTTCACTGACTTTTCAGGCAGAGTGACTCAATTTATGCAAATATCCAACTCATGAGTCAAGATTGAGACAGTGACGGTGGTCTCAGAGACTCTGCTCTGTGTGGACATGACAGTGTTTAAGGTAACAGTTTGTACTGCCCAAGTGCTGTCTTCAAAGAGCTCACACTGCCACAACACCCACCTTCTGTGACTCTGCAGAGGAATAACCTGGAAGGTAACACTCTTCTGCACCTGGCAACAAACATGGGACACAAGCTGGAATTCCAGAAGCAGAGCTGCTCACATGCTTGGCATGGAAGAGCAGGAGCCAGTGTGCACCAGTGAGGTGCTAGCTGGCCTTTCAGAGAGTGCGCTGCTCAATGGGCTGGCCAGGAACTACTTCAGGCTTCCACACAGGACTGGCCATGGGCAGCGATAATCCTGAATATTCCCTGCAACAGTTACCACAGAGTTTTGCCTAGTCTTTCTGCTGCATCCTTTGACACACCCTTCCACAGAGCTGGGAATCTTAGTTCTGGAACATTTTTTTTCTGCTAGTTAACTATACATTTCTGTTCTTATTGTTCTCTCTCCTTTGTGTTTAAACCTTTCTATTATTAGGTGAATAAAAAATTTGCAGGAACTTTTTATACTTCCCTGAAGAGCAAATTTAATATCAACGGAACAGAAGATATTAGAGTTCAGAATAACAAGGTAAAGCTTCCAGAGCACATTACATATCCCCTGAGCAACACCATAGGTGGTTGCTGATAAAACATCAGTGGCACTGTAGTGATGGGTGCTTATATTGGTTATGAGAATTTCTGGTCCCCTGCCAGATCAAATGCACTCAAAACACCACAGGAATTCTGTAGGGGAGAGTGGCCTGGAACATCTCTCCCAAAGCAGTATTTTTTATCTTTCAACCTCAGTTCATTTGCATATCTTGATAAGAAACACCTCTGAGATGGAAATAAATCTCCTTACTCCTGAAATCTGACAGAAACCTCAGTGTAAAATCAAGAGGTAATGCAGCAGGTTTGTCTTTAACCCTAGGAGACCATTTTTGTTTACTATTCCTTGCACTGGGATTATTGTCAGGCCCTGCACAAATCCTGCAGACACAGCTATGGAAAGAATTTCTAAGATTAACTAAGGTTTAGCTTGCAGGGGCTGAAAATGGAGAGTTCTGTATGCTTAGGAGCAGAAGCTCTCAACTCTGTGGGGGGTCAAGGTGTTCAGTCCCTTCAGGAGGATTGCAGATCCCCCTCTTCCTCAAGCGACACAGGATCAGAGAGCACTTATAGAGAAGGGAATCAGCAATTGCATTGATCCTTCCTGCTAAATAAGGACCTGGATATGCATTCAAACATCAGATCCTAATCATCCACATTGTTTAATCCTTAGGTTGCTGTCGTTTCCTTGTTTTCTAGAGTCCCTCCAGTGAAAGCACAGGTGTGAGCCTGGTTTGGCTGCATCCCTGGCTCTCATTCCAGGCGCAGTGCCGTCATCAGCAGTAAGACAAGTAGCTTGTTTGGCAGAAGGCAAACATAGGGTGCAAGTGTTATTTGCCAGCTTCCCGAGTACATGAGTAACATACAAATACACTGTAGGCTTGTGTTAGAAGGCCATAAACATCCCAGGATTCAAAGACAGCCAATTGCACTCATGGAGAATTACCCTGACCTGTGCTGTGATGGGATGCCTCTGTCTACGCTGTCAAGATCTCCAGGAGTGTTAGCTCCCATATTGCAAGACTATTAAATCTGATTTATTTCCTAAAAGATGCATATATACATACATTTTCTTTTATAATGTTCTTCTGGAAAATATTTCCAGAGATCTATCTGAAATCCCCTGCCTTGGCACCATACCAGAATTACGCAGTATGAATAGCCTACCACACACAGGTAGGTTGCTCCCTCAAGCCTGTGCTTATGTCCCAGTTTGCTTTTATGACCAACACATAGAAGAGCCTAATGTGGCTGAAATGCTCTGGTGATGACTCACCCAATTCAAACTGGTTGGAAAGGTTACCACAGGTTTGTCGGACTTCTTCACTGTCCCAGCCAAGAGGATAGAGGGCACAACCAGAGCCAATCAACAAACCTATGGAGAGAAAAGGAAATAAAAGTTTATACAAGCAATTGCCATTAGCTTAAACACAGGCTGCCACTTGGGAATCAAAGTGTCAAACTGCAATTTGGGAATCCCAGAGAAAAAGAAGTCTCTTCTTCCCCTGAAAACAGATGAAAACCATTTGGACTGCTGCCTTCTGCTGCAGCTTTAGAGCTGGTCTGTGGGCTGGAGCCAGTCTGAGCAGTTCAGCATCAGAAGCCATGCTCAGCTTCTGAAGCTTTTATCTGAGAGCTTTTAGACTCCTCTTCTACTCTCCACAACAGCTAAATATGCAGTTTGGAATACACAACGTGTGGTTAAATAGAAGTGTGTTAATGACAGCATTTACAAGCTGATTGCTTCTGATTAATTAAAACAATAATCAACCAGGGTCCATCAAGGTTCCATCAGGAAAACTGACAGCTGTGCTAGTCTGTTGCCATTTTGCTTTGTTTTTCACTCTTTCAAAAGCAAGGGAATAATGGTTTCATACCACTTGATCAATTCATACCACAGGTACACACTCCACCAAGTTTTGTTAATCCATTCACCTGAAACAACTGAGGTCTTGAGTCATTTACCTGTTACCATACTTGGTTTAACATTCACAAGATGCTTTGCTTTCTCTAGCCCTCATACTGCCGCAGACAAATGTGTTTTGGCAAATCCTGTTCCTTCACAAGACCTTGTTGGGAATCAGCAATGCACCCATGCACCATGACTACTGTGCAGAAGTGGCATTTTTATCATATTGCATTCTCAGCTGTCACTGCAGCAGCTGCCAAAAGGCCAATGTAGCTGGCAAAGCATTTTACACAGACAGCCTAGAGAGAACATTTCAATGTATGTTACAACATTTAAATGTTACATCCTTTATGTCAGATCTTATTTATGAGATTGGAAACAAATCACTACGTAGATAATGGGCGAGGAGCACCTGACACTTCACAGGCTGTAAAGCCGAGCAAGCCATCCCAAGGTTTGCAGGGGTGCCTTTTACCTGCTAGGCAGAGCACAAGGCTTCAAGCCCTACAGCTGTCACTTGCTGACTTTGGGTGTATCTCTTGATCTCACATCACCTTGCTCCTCCTCTCTTGACAATAAGGAGCATGTGCTCCCTGGCAAAGCACTTCTGCTGCCATGCTCCCAGAGCAGAAAAGCCCTGGGTGTTGTGACAGAGAAACTGTGGACATCGCACCAGTCTAACAGGAGTCCTGAGAGGGATTATGACTCAGGGCTTGGAGTTTGCTGTACCTTTCTACTGTCTCCATTCTCAAGATACCTAAGCTTCTCATATTGCTGATGTTCCTGGAAGATACAGAAGTCATCTTATTATGTTCTTGATTTGCTCGAAGACACACCTGAACAAGGCACTGAAGTCCAGAAGTGGTATCTCATCTTTCTTCAAAAGATGTTTAATGCTCTTAGCATCTTGGCTGCTAGCAAAGTAGCTCAGCAGCTTCTCTGCTGCTCCTCCAGGCACACCTGCCCCTGTTTAAGCCCAATATTAGCTCCTTGGATGTTCCTCTACTAAGTTCAAATTTCTTCTTGCTGCTCTTCTTGCTTTTTCCTTCCCTTGTGGAGCAGTCATTGCCTGCTCCTGTCTCCATATCTGCATCACATAATGAAAAAGAAATCCCTGAGGCAGAAATCTCTCTCAGCTGGTGCATTCACCCAACAGCTGTGACAGGAGAAAAGCAATTAAGGACACGTGAATGCTAGATATTTTCTGAACTTTGCCTGATCTGGGTATGGTTGCTTCTAATGTCCTCACTAATATCTTTCACAGTATCATTTGATTTTTTTTCCCCTAGGGCCGTAGAGCTAAGGGCAGCTGGTAGAATCCATGTAAATGAGAACCACTTCTAATTAAATTCTCAGAAAGGATGTTTCTCAGACAAGAGAATTTAGGCCAAAACCGGGTCTACATTTGTTAAAGACAGCCTAAGACTCTCAAAAAAGCCCCTGCTGATTCTCCCTTGAGCTGTTAAAGCAAGAAAGGTGTTGTCAAGCACAGACAGCATGGGTGGTGTGCTAGGAAGGGGCAGGACCCCATGGGGCAAGGAGGAACATCACCACTGATGATGAGAATGTCTGTGGAAGGGAGGAAGAGCACCTAGATGCCAGAGACAACCTCACAGACCAGTGGACTGTGGCAGCCCCAGCCAGTCCTGCAGTGGTTCTGACCCCTTCCCACACTGCTCATGGTGCCCACGGCACACCCAGTGCCAGCCCAGGCAGCCACAGCTCAGGAGCTGCTCTGGCCTAAAGTGAGCCGCCCTGGCTGGGCTGTTTGCAATCAGCTTGAGTACTTGAACAGACTGTCTGGGAGACCTTGCAAATGCTCAAAGGGCTCTGTTGTGAGGGGCAGGGAGACGTGTGCAGGGGGTAGGAGGGAAGGCAGGCTTGCACCCGCCTGCCTTGGACCAGATTAAACAGCGGCCAGCCCTTCCTCACAAATAGGTCCTGGGAAAGCCTTCTGCCCAGTTCTTCCAGGAGAGCACAACAGCAGCACTGCAGGCAAGTGAAAGGACTATTAGCATAACAATGCTGCTCCTCCAAACCCAGAACAAGCTCTTACTCAGCTCTTGCCAATTACTCTCTTCAGGTGGCAAGAGTGTCTAGTGCCCATTACATTCACAGACTGTTTGTTTTCAGCTCTCTTTAGGTTTTGTTGCAGCAACAGGTTGTTGTTTGGGTTTTTTTCCCACGAATATTGCTCACAGCACTTTCCACTGCCACTCTCCAGACACAGCTCATCCTTTTCCAAACATGGGTACCTGTTCACTCTTTCTGCCTCTGATGCTACACTGGATCAGTGATCACAAACTTTGGCAATTTATTTCCTTCCATATTCAGACTCCTTCAGCCCCCTATCACACCTCTTTTCCCATTTCTGTACCCCCAAGTCTGCAAGTTCAAAGCCCGGTTTCAGTGAAAATAAATTCTGGGGTTCAGTCAAAAATTCCTTAGCAATGCAATTTACTGTAATGTTGAATTGCTCCAAAGGAGCTCACACATGGATGCTTGCCCTTAAAACCATTCCAACACTGCCTAACAACCAACCCACAGCACCCACCACTGAGCCTCACCATTAGCTGTGACTCCTAGAAAGAGATAAACCAAATAAGGGAAAACTATGTCAGAAAGCCTCCCTACCCCAGTGACAGATGGCTCTCCAGCTGGGTATAGGCTTTGTCAGTGCTGAGTTTCACTTACGGAGTGCCAGTCACTGAGCAGTGCAGCTTCTTTTCCAATTGCAGCCTGCGCTGACTGGGATGACGAGATCAAATGGGAAACTCCTGCCTATTGCTGGTGCTGCCACATGACCCCAAAGCACGAGTGGCAGCATGCTTATGTGCAAACAAGAAGGTATAAAGCCATGAGCAAGCTCCCATGCTTCTTTTAGTGAACACAACACCTTTCAGAGTCCATTAGTGTGCCACAAGCATGGGTTTGTGTTCCCATGTGGCAAAAAGGCTTATGCCTGTTAATATTTGTTTTGTCACAGGTACCAACTGGCCACAAGACTTAAAGCTGTTGCTCTGACATGTCCTTTGATATCACTGGTTTTCAGCTGGTTTCAATTGACCTTCAGACAGTTCTTTTTTTGTGGTGCATATGCACCTGCTGTGGATTTGTGTCTATTGACAAAACACTTGTGTCCTCCAGCACTTCTTGCAGGCAAGGTTCAGGCCAGGCTCAGGGATTTGCCTTTAGCATAAGACTTCCACAAAGATTTAGAGCCTGCTAGTCAGCTAGAAAATGTTTCAGAAGTTTTGCTTTATGCCCGGAGGTATATTTATATGTATGAGCATGTGTGTGTGTCATGTCCCATTGCTTTCAGCAGGATACTACATGACTTCAACAGGGCTGATGCTGCCTCGGTCTGTATGGGCACTGAAGCTGGGAACTGGCATTTCAGCTCCCTTATTTTATGCACTGAAAGTGTGGAGTGTGCCTCAAAGCCCATGGTGTTAATAGGACTTGGACAAAAGCCCCTCAGTCCCTTCCTTCCCTTCTAATCAATCCATGCCTGTTTGTAAGCAACTGTGTGGATCAGATCCTGCAAAAGCAAAAAGGCTGCATACTATTACCACTAATAATTCATACATGCTCACAGCCAATTTATTAAATCACAGAGGATGTAGATCCTGCTGAACAGCTGCAGCCTCCATTGAAAGATCCAAGTTGAATCCAAGGGCTGCAAAGCCAGTGGAAATCATTAAGCTAAATTTCAGCTTCGGTTCAGAGCAGTTACTAGTTTAGCTCAAGAGTCACATTCTGGCCTGCTCTATTTCATTTAGCCAGCTATGCTACCCAGGACACCACACCCATCTTTACAGCTGCTTAAAATGCTTAGGATGCCTACAACATTTTTTAAAAAAGGAAGAAAACCAAAACGAACCATGTCCTGTAATTACCATCCCCTGTCATCTTCCATTATCCACTACAGTCATTTAAATAATTTGAAAGGGGAAGGAAATGTGCAGATCCATAAATGGCACCTTCACAAAAGGGGCTGCAGCCTCCAGGTGTGAGAAACCCTGTCAGTGGGACGGGGCGAGTCAGCAAGTGGAGGTGCTGGTGGCACTTGGCAGCTGTTTTAGACGACGTACCATGCACCAGTGGAGGTGCTGGCACTGTCACAGACCAGCTTTTCTGGAGAGGTTCCATATTTGGGAATGAAGCAGGCTCCTTGCCCTGGTCTGTGAAATGCTGCTATTGTGAATGCTGCATCTGGCTCAATGTGCTAGCAAGGCATGGGGAGAGACATGCAGGGCTGACTGAGAGCAACCAGCCTTGGCAATCCAAAGCTGGAATTAAGACCTTGGCTTCAGTATTTAACACGGTCCCAGACAGCCCCCAGGCTCTTTGCGTGGTCCATGCAGAATGATGGATCCCTTCAAAAAGTGATCTAAAACCAGCCTATGCGGCTAAGTGAGGAGCTGCCCAGACCGACAAATTCTAAAACTACAAACCAGGAGGTCAGACAGTGGATGCCTCAATATTAAACCGTCCAGAGTAATCCTCGTCCCTCCCAGATTGCCTTCCCTGTCACTCTTGCTGTGAGTACAATGCATGATCGTATTTTAGTAACAGTTAGCACTTGAAAGATGATCTTGTCTGTCTGGAGTGGTGCTTGTGATTGAAAATAATTACATATAACAGGTTCTGCATATGGTGGATGCGGCAGGGAAGGGACAGTAATTACATTAGCAGCTTGGCACAGATCTAGGTCTCATCTTTGAAGTGATGAAGAAATGATTTGTGGCATGCAGCAAACAGCTTACTCCAAGAGGTAAAATATTAACTACTATTAGTATCTCCAAGAAGATGAGCAAGTTTTGAACAATAAATACAGAAGGATTAACAAACCAAGAGATGTTAACCAGATTTTGCTGTGGGCAAAATGACTGCACTCACAAACACCAAGACCTATCAGCAAAAGTCAGTGCACAACAAAGGAAACTTGCAAATCCTTGTGGTGGGCTGTCCTCAGATTGCTGCTGTGACTTCAGTGGGAGCCTCCACTCAGAACCTGATGTGCCTTAAATAACCCATGTAGACATCACATCATAAATTAATTGCAACTGTCCTGACCATTCATAGCTGAAAGTCCTGTTTTACAGATTCAGCCCTTCCTCTCACTTGTTGAGTGCACACCATTCCCTGATTGCTAAATGGCTCATTCTTGGGTTTTTTGTCAGTCCATTTGATCATTGCATCAAAAGCCTGTTAAATAAAATCAAACCTTCCACAGTCTCCTTCCTTCTCCCTTGCATAGCGTAAATCTAAACACATGATTCAGCTAAGTCTGATGATGAAAGCCATCAGTTTGATGAATAAAGAGAGGTGGTGATGGCAGTGAATGAGGCACTTAGCTTTGGACTCAGCCTCAGAGTCTTGCTGCTACAAAACGCATTTTAAAACGGTAACTAAACCCATGGTGGCTTTCCTTGATGACAGGCTTCTTAAGAGCTTTTTACATGCATTCATTTTTTGTATATCCTGAGCTCCAGACACTTACACCCTATGAACGCAGTGAAAGAGACTGTTGGGTACCATAAAGGCCTCCTTGCCCAGCAGTTAGAGGGGTCTGCACTGCTCTAACAGGGACCCTGGGAAGCCTCTGAATAAGGAAGGAGCCCTTCACTGAGCCTTGTCATTGTAAAAACCCAATTTGTGTTTTCACTTAGAAAAATAAAAGGAATGGGCCAGACTTGATATATGTACTGCAGAGAGAAAATAAAACCAGAACTGAAGGTTGCTTTTTGTACAGTCACTTTTTAGTGAGAAATATCTGCTTCAAATTATCTTCCTCCTTTCTCTCCCCCATCATCTACTTTTTCCCTTTTTATTTTCAGACCTGACCAAAAAGAAAACTTGCCCTTTTTTTTGTTTGTTTTGTACAGAAATTCTAATGTATACTGTTCATCTGACAGATATTCAGGCCATATGGAGAAGCTGACAGACAATAATTTGGAAGTCATCACTTTCAAGACCATTTTAATGATGATTTTTCCTTTCACATTTTTGTCTCTATTAGCCAGCCTGAATCTTCAAGGATGATAGAAAGTTTTCACATTTCCATCTGTCACTTGAAGGTACAGTAATCTTGACAAGCAAAACAAAACCAATTTTTAGATGCAGCATGGACTTTCACTCTCTGGTTCTTGCGATTGAAAAACTCACTTCGCTTTAATGATTTTAAAGCATTTACCTCCTATAAAAGTGACTCCAGAGTGTGAAAGTAAAATGGAGCTGGCACCTGAAGTTGTCTGCTGCTTTCAGACATACCTTAGCCAACAAAAAATATGGTTAAAGAAGAATTGGTTAAAAACTAGGATGCGAAATACTTCAGCAGACACAGCTTCTGAAGTCCCTGTTCAAAGAACCCTCCAGGAGCTGATACCAAGCAGCAATGGAGTGATAGAAGTGGGTCAGAACAGATTAAGACAAACTCCAGAGCCTGGGCAGAGCAGCAAGACCCAACAGAAGAAAAAGGGGAGCAGGGCTGTGCCAGCTGCAGGCAGCCTGGCTCCCATGCCTGTGGGAGTCCAGCCTCAATTCAGTTAGTGAGGGACAGTGTCTTTATACTGACAGCTCCCATTACTTCACCCACAACATCCTTTCTTTAGGGTTACACTTCTACCTGCTCTCAGCACCATCGCTTTGTTCTTTGGTTTCTCTGTTCTTCTTCTTTTGGAGAAATGTTATCACACCAACCCCTTCCATTGCTGTTAGTATCTGTCCCTCAGGAGAATCACACATGGAGCTGAAATGGGCTTTTATTAGGATTAAATACAAGATCAACACTTTGGGCAAAAGTTCTATCTTTAGTTAGTAGTCACTGAACTACTAAATGGGGCATTTGACTGGTTCCTTATTGAGCCTGAGCTTAAAGTGCCTCATTCGAGAGAGGATACAATCCTATGAATTCTCAAATGTGAATGAATTCAGTAAGAAACTCCCTTGTCCCAGTGTCCAGGCAGCAGGGGCACGCAGACAGAAATAATTCTATGCTGCACCAAATTTCCTCCCATTCCTCCTACAAGGGTCGTGACATGGGAGAGAGCAAGTTAGTTCAGGGTTTCACTCAAGGTCAAGGTGTTTCTGCCACAGACTTCCTATAGCGGGACATTAGAGGGACTCTTACATGCAAAGCAAAATGAAGCATAAGAACAAGAAAAACCAGAGAGAATAAAACGCTACAGCCTTCAGCTTGCAGATCTTGCCTCCAATAACACTGCTTAATATGGAAAGTGATGGAAATAGGGTTTTCAGCCAAGGGCAAAACCCCACCACTCCTTCTCTTCTGGTTCTGAGCTCCAGGTTTTAATTCACAGCATTTGACTTTACTTAGCCCCCCTTTTTCTGACCGTCAAGCCCCATACGTTTAATGAAACTTTTTGTGTTACTTTGGGTTACTCCACACCATGAGCATGCACTGCCTGGAACATGCTTGGCTCCCAACCTCAGCTAACAGGCACAGTGAAGAAATGCCACCTGCCTACTAGAGCTCTTGGAAAGTGGGGCCAGTGGCAGAGGAAGCCAAAAAAAGGTATTACAAATACATGACAGCATCCAGCCGGCAAAGTGCTGTGTCATGGGAGAGTCACAGCCCTCACTTTCACTGTGACAGAGCACGGGGCAATGGAGGGTGCAGATGGGAGCTTCCTGACACAAGAAACATCACTTCGCTTTGTTTTTCATTTGACCAAAGGTAATGTGCTCATTACTACAGAGGTGCTTCAGGCTCAGAGAGGGAAATTTCCCCACCCAGAGATGCTTCCTTTCTAGGTACCTCAGGTGACACAGGGCATACCAAACCTGTGCAGATGCCTCTGCAGTGGCAATTGAGATCTTTGTCAGTACAATCAGGGGAGTCTAGAAGACATTTTTCTCATCCTAAAGAATACATAAACATAGGTGTGTGACTAGGACACATCTAAGCTTACATAACTCTTAAGACAGCAAAGACATTCACATGGGACTGGCAGACATGACATGGAGGCAGCAGGGAGAGCCATATGCATCTGGATTAGCAGCTGGATATGGAATAGCCAAAGGCATCTCAAACGGCACTAGGCACTTGTAGGTCAATGACTGAACCGTGCTCCACTGGCAGTACAAACCCAGAGTGGGATTTAGCCACTCAAATATGTCACCTTCTGCCAGTTTAGTTGCTGTTCAGTATCTTGCTCCTTTAGCTGCCTCTCCAGAGCAGCACAAGATTCCCCTAAGTCCTATGTCATACCTGCCAGCCCACACAGAGATTTTGCAGACTCCAGGGTATCTCTAACTGGGCAAAGCATCTAGATTTAGCCTAATGAGTTCCACCCTAGATGTCTATTGATCTTAATGTGAGCCTAGAAACCCACCTCAAAGGAAAATAGGTGTATTGTAAATACCTTTACAAAGTGTATGAATCTGGCCCAAACTTACTAACACTTTTTTTACCCCTTATCTTCTATCCTTCTGCCCTCATTCTGCCCTTAAGGTGCAAATGTTTCAATTCCTGTCATCAATTATCTTCCTTTATGTGAAATTACCTGAATGTTAGGAGAGAAGGAAAAAATTGAAGGAAAAACTGTGTTTCTCCTGAATGTAAACCTGTATGTCTGCCTTAAAAGAAAGCTATTTGTATGGAAAAAAGTTGCTGCTTCAAAATGGCCTTGGTCTGCCTCAATTGCTACCACTCAGAACTAGCTTTGGCAAGTCTTTGTGTCATTTCTCCCACCGTTTGTCGCACAATAAAATGATTGACACCAATTGTTCTGAAAAGGATGTGACATGGTCCAGTTAAAGGCAGAGTGAGTCTGCAGAGTGGAACTGAAACACTTGAAGAACTCCAGAAAACACTCTGGAGTTTAACTGTCAGCTCATTTTTGTTTGGCAAGCCATGATCAATGCTTGTACATTATAAGCTTTATGGGGGGGAAAAAAAAAAAAGCCTGAGCGTTATCACATGCCATCAGACTTCATGTGACAACCCATCTCTGTGCTCACCCTGTCGTTTTGTGACTCAGAATCAAATGCTTGACAGTTCAAAGAGTCTAGAGCAGCATATGGCATATGGCATAATGTATTTAAATAGAAATCATTCCATTAGAAACACAAGGGTGCCTACTGTAATTAATAAAAGGTATTTAAAAACTAACTTCCCAACATGCGTAACTCTCCATGTAGTCATAGTAGATAAGGCATATTCCTTTTCATTAATATGAATTTCAATAGCAAATGGAGACTGGCCAAAACTAGGCAGAAATTTTCAGAAGCTCCATGCTCGAGGGATTTTCCAGTACGTGAACTGATCTCATGAAAGACTGTAAGGAGGGAATGAAGGGAATAGATCTTGCATCAGTGAAGATGCCTAAGCAGAAAAATGGATAAATGGGACAGGCATCCCCGTATCTTTTCAACACAAACTGTTCAGACTAAGGACTAAGTCTGCACCACCCTGACTCTTGAGCACTACTCCAGTGATTTCACTGATAGACTGTAGCAGCTTTTTGAAATATTCAGTCACGGATTAAACCAAATAATTGCTTTTCCATGTCTATTAGTTCACTGATTTACTAAAAGGCAATAGTTTGTAGATGGCGAATAAAGCAACAAAAGATGTCCAGCCAATTCCTTCACTTTGGTGGCATAGTCCCAAAGTCACAGGGAAACTGGAACTGATGCAAAGCCTGTATCCAATGGGGGAGTACTGCATACCAGGCTTTTGCCTTTTTTTTTTTAGTTGGTTTTATTTCACTTGAGCTGTCCATGGATTAACAGAAGATCAACCACTGCATGTCTCAGTAAAACTTCAGCTATACTCAAGACTTTAGAGTAGCACTTTCAGTACACACTCTGCAGACCCTCTGGCAAGCCAGAGTGCTTTCCAAGGAAGTTCATACATGCTACTAGGAAATCTATACCTGCAAGAAAGATTGAATAGCTCCACATTTCTACTGGAGAGTGTCTAAGACCCCTCAAATCAAACGAGTTTGGAAATCACTTCTCTAGATTGGATACAGTAAGATAAATAATGCTGTAAAAGTCAATGGCAGTCATCAAGCACAGCTGAGAATCACTTTTCACTTTATGCTTTTCTCACTGGTGATTCACAGGTTTAAGTCTTCTACTCTGCAAAAATGTTCACACCAGCAGTGTAGTTGATACACAGGCCTGCAGCCATCAACTGCATCGCTATCCATACAGTGTATCCATTCCTGATGGATAATACTCAGACAGTAAAATACGTTGGAACTGGTGAAGAAGAGGTCAGTTTAATTTACTGTTTGCTGCTGTAGCTGCAGCATTTTTTAGCAGCTTTTTAAATACCCTTTGCATTCACAAGGCTACTTGCAGAGCAAGAAGCTAAGCACATGAATTAATCTATGCATGAACAAAGGTGTATTCAGTGCTGTTTGCCTTTGTGCTGAATTACAGTGGGAAATCAAAAGAAATGGAGTTAAATCTAAGCAATAATAGACTCCATGTGAAATCGATTGTTCGTATGGCTTCCTCAATTAAACTAAAACCAACTATTACCCCATTCTCAGCTACTTTGTTTTCAGTAAGAGGGATGGTAAGATTCAATGCAGCTCCAATTAGAACTGCGGGACACTCAAAATACTGTTTCATACTGTTAGACTGTGTCTGTTTTGTTCTGCATGATTTTCACATGCTGAAAAGCTTGCATCATGAGACATATCCAAGAAAAAAAGATATTTTTATTTTTAAAAACAAATAAAAATACAGATTTTTCTGTGCTTCCTATCCAAAGGCATTCAAACTCAATAACTGACCCAATTTGCAGAGGAAAGAAGTACTCTATCGAGTCAATTTCCCTCAAATAGATCCCATTTTTCAGTTTGCCACAAAATGTGATAAATATAATTTTGGATAGGAGCTGCAGTTTGTTACAAATCTATTGCACATCTGCAGCTCAGAAAAATTTGGCACTGTCACTTATCCTCTTCAGAGAGAATCCATATGGACAACCTTACCAGCATCTCAAACGTACTTGACTCTTTCTGTTAATGAAAACCAGTGTGTGACAGGGAAGAACTGAGTAGAAGGGTGTGCTTCTCCCATGATGAACCCATGAGCCCACCTTTGAAATAATTTTGAAATGAGTTCAGTAAAGTTTAGTAATAAAACTAGGGCTGGAAGGGACATGAAGAGGTCGTTTAAATCATCCTTCAGCCTCAAAGTCAGGATAAGCTCTACTTGTACCTTCCAAAACAACTGTTTGTTGTATTTGTTCTTAAGAAGCCCCACAATGGTGACCCCACCACCTTCTAAGACATTCTATTCTTGTGGCTCTGTGTCTGCAACAGAAGCTTTTCACATTGTCTAACCAGTATCTTCCTGTGGTAATTTCAGTTCACCCCTAAAACCATAGACTCTGCTAAACCCCTGCTGGGGCTCTGAGAGACCATTTCATTTTCTTCCCTCTTTGCAGCACCTTTCTCTATAATGGATTCAACAGTCACGATTTATTCCTTTCTTTTTCCTGCTAGAAGTGGCCATTCCATACAGCCTCCTCCTCTTTCCCAGAGGATTTCTGTGGCTGCTGGCTTCCACAATCTGTTGGAATTTTCCCTTCAAGAAACAAAAAGCCATGCCAGAATACTATCAGAGCAGTTGAATAATGAATCAAACTTGTTCCTTTCAATGGAGAGAACCCAAATGCAGAGTTAAGTGAAATGAAGACATTGAAGGGGATGATAGTACCAACTAGCAAAACCCTAAAATGAACTGTGTGACTCTTGGAGCTCATTCTTGTCCTCTTTTCCTAAAAACATTTTAGAAAAAATGCTTTATGAGCAGTGGAAGACTCTTCTAGCAACCCTTCACTCTAAAGGCTGTCCTTGGTAAAAGCCTATCAATGCTTTGATAGAATCCCCAGTACTCAATATTTCTGCTCCAATTTACAAGGTCATCGGCTTAATGGATTAATACTTAGTGAATGGAGCATGCAATTCCTAGATACAAGACATGCATTTTTATTTGGACCTAGGAGTAGGGAATGCTAAGGAGCAATATTAGCATTGGCTGGACCTCCTACAAGGATTGAGAGAGAACTTAAAAAAATTGAAACAGAAAATGAACAACCTATGAGGTGAATGTTAGATGGCTGCAGGAGCCACTAACGGTGGCACTTGGGCCATTTATAAAGTCTTCAAGGAGGAAAAGCCCCTTATTTTAAACTCTCCTCATGCACTATTGTTTGCATTCTTCTTTCAGAACCAGCTGACTCCTGTGACCCATCTAGCTCCTCACTGGCCACTTGTGCCACTGATTCCCGCTTGAGTTCCCACAATTTATATTTCAGATATGAAATGAGCGTCCTATGTTTTCTGTGACGCAAATAAAACCACCTGCAAGGGATCCCAAGCTGAAGCTGTTTGACAGAGTTCTGTATTCAGCAAACAGCCCCTGACTGAAGCTGGAGTGCAGTTTTTGGTGTGCAGGCTGAGCCGAACTACTTACAGAGGCTGCAATCCCTCTGCTGCTCCCGGTCCCAGCAGCTACCTCCTGCTTTCCACTGTTTTCACACAACGCTGTCCATACGGAACACTGGTTTGCTGAAGTATTCCAAAACATGACTCCCTTTATGTCTTGGACAGGGACTGGTGCAACCATGGTCTCATAAAGGTTGTAGGATATATTTTCAGACTTGTGAAAGTATTACATTTAATACACAAAAGCACATGTAATTTTCACTGCTGGAAATTGTTGAAAACCAAGTATATTTTATCATGAGAGAAACCCTGTCCTCCTTTGACCTTCTATTTAAAACTAGAATAATACCCAGCAACTGCTTTAAGAGAAGGGATATTCCCTCCCTCCTGGATCTGACAAGATTTTTCCTTGTCTAACTTATGTACTCCAGGGGCAACTCCATTGTAACAAAAATTGAATTCAGAAGCATTAGAAGAGCCCTACAACTAAGTCAGAAACATGGAGATCCCTTTAGTCCTGGCTTTTCTAAAATGTAAATATTCATTTTAAAACGATACCATCACAGCTTCTAGGACCAGCTGTTCATCTTTTTTTTTTTCCTGTCCCTTTTACTGCCACAGAATCCTTGTTTTGAATTATCAGAACAATAATTAAATTCCAGGAAGGAGGGGGCGGGGAGAGCATTCTTGTCCCCCTGAGAAGAAGAGATAAAAGTTTCATTTCTGAAAGCCGATGTGCCAATGGAGGATAATGGGGAATTGGGATTCCTGCTTAACTGCATGGGAGAGTTCAGTAAAGTTTATTAATAAAACAATTTAGATAAACTCCATTTATGCATTATTTGTACTAGTATCTTGGCAACTGCTTATTTAGCATCTTGAACACATCAGGAATTTTAAAGAGAAATACTAAAATCTTCTCTCAGACTGTAAAATCTTTGACAGAAGTGGGTCTGGGAAGTAACGAAGAGTTTTCTTTGTCTGCTTCTCCTTATTTTTCTTCCTCCAACTAAAAACAATTTTCTAATATCCTTGGCATAACTACTGTAATGAAGCATAATTTATTTGATCCCTACACAGCCCCCTTAGGATTACTTCTTGCAGATAGCCAATTATAAACTCTTACATACTTTATAGCCCTCATTATGTGTGACAGAGGCACACTAATAAATAATTCAAAACCCCTTTTGTACCCAGTCTACCTTGTGAGAATACCGGGGTCTGCTATGGAGGGGAAAGCGCATTGTAATGCATTCTTATTTCCAAATGGACTGAAAAACTTTCTAGCTTCAGCTTGCTTCCTTGGGACACTTTTTGTCCCAGACTGGACTCCTGTGGCTTGATTCATTACTAGATAAAAATCAAGTTCGGATAGAAGTGGACCATGACATACGGAGTGTCACTGCCGTGTCACTTCCTCGTGACATCCTGTCAGCTGCAGACAAGAAAGGAGGTCTGAAAGCAGAACAGCCAGGTTGAATACAAATGAATGAATATTCGGTTGCAGGCTTTTCACAGTAACGAAGCAGAAAGGGTCAAGGCTCAAGGAGCACATTTCACCCTGCCTGTGCTGCCTTTCTGGTGCAACTTCCAGACACTGCTAGTGCTCAGGTCAAGGCTCTGGAGGAGAGCAAAACAGCTCTGACCATCCCTCAGCTGTTAGGATTTAAAGAGCAGAGTGAGCAGCTCAGCACAGACATGGGGTTGAATATACACCGATAAGGTCCTGGTGGAGTGCTTTATTTTTGCCTTTAATTGACACGGTACTACTTTTTAAAGGCAAAAGCTGCAACCATAATGACTGAGAAATGTTACCAAGATCACTACAGAGACCTGGGGGGTCCCAAAGGTTACAGCTGACTTCTGTCCCCACCAGGGACTTGTGTACAACCACTGTGTTACTCATATTGCCTCTTGAAGCCTTCTTTTCCCTACATAAAGAAGAAGGGATATCAGTCCAAAAAAGGCACAGGGATTTCTTGCTCTGTGTGGTGCTTTGAGACCTTGAGAGAAGGTGTTAACACTAGATTTAAAAATCGAAACAGCAAGCAAATAAACAAACCCAACTTTTCCAAGGGCATAGCCCACCACAGCCCTTGCTCCCGGAGGAGTGGGCACAGCTACTTTCACAGCCTGCGATATGGGCTGTGGAAGCCTGAAGGTGCAACTCCTGGCACCAAAACTAAGCAATATTCAGTAAATGACACATCTCCTCAGCTAGTGTCTTGATGGCCACAGCAAATTACACAGTCTGAGATTCCAGCAGACATCTCGGTCTACAGAATCTTTGATATCCCCATGTGGCTCAACACAAATGTGGAATGAGTGCATAGAATAATAGTCTGTGTAGCACAAATACCGTAGCTACGGTTAAATTAAAGCCCTGCCACCGAGCCCTGTTAGATTACGCAATTAAATCAGCAACCCTTCATAGCTGGCTGTGGGGATGGAAACGAATGAGAGAAACAGAGACATTTGCCTTTGCATGCAGCTACAAAGAAATTATCTGCCATTTTAACTACAGGGTTTGACTAATGCACACTGAAGCACTCACCTTCAATTAGCCATTTAACCCAGCAGATCCAGCTGTGATCTGAAGAGGCTGAGATACTGCTAAGTGTTTCTCTCACAGGAGCCATAGGGAATGGCCAGAGAATGTGATAAGCAGGTATAATCCAACTGGCTGACAAATCCTGTGTTTCCAGGAATGAGCAAAATCCACAGTATCTTTTCCATTTTGTACACCCCTCCACTTACGATAATCTCAGCACCTACATACCTCATTTGGGAACAACATGCCCCTGGGAAACCATGCAAAAGTGTCACTTGAAGATACGATACTCTAACTCATGGTTTATGAATGCATCTTTTATTTGTTTTTAAAAACTGGAATAAGCATAAATTAAATATGAGAAACTTTTTGCAGTTTGCAGGCAGAAACAACAACTACTTTAAAGTGTACTTACTTACTACTTTAACTTTAAAGTGTAAATACCTGCTATTTTTGGTTAAAATGATTGTGGAAACAGCTTTTACATAAAATGTGATCAAAACAAGGTTGGGGTGTCTACGGTCTGGATATTCCCACCTGAAAAACCTGTTGGCAGTGTCAGGGTAACTTCAACACGATCAACAACAGGAACCAGAATAAGGCCACCTTCCCACCTGGCTGTCACTGAGGGATGGTTTGAAAGGCTTCCTCCTCCCTGTCTGCACGCTTCTGCTCAAAACTCTCCCATTATCACCTCTTCCTCACCTGCCCCAACAGGATATTGCCTTTGCAGCATTTACATGGCTGCTTGGGAACTGATATTGTAGAAAATAAGCAGATTTTTGCTTCCTGAAGACAAGGAACAACATAGAGTCAGAAATGAGAGTCTGGCAAGTAATAAACACTTAATCCAAATTAAGATAACAAAAAATAAAGACTGTGCCACTGTACTCTGCAGCAGATCACTGTGTTCCAGGTCTCCGAGTCTAACATCCAGCAGATCTGCAGAAACTGGAGATGGAAATGTACAATTTGCATCCAGTCCCCTGCTCCCAAGGCGTGGTTCATTCCCTGAGGTAGTCTGCTGTGCTTTGCTCCCTGAAGCACATTGCTTTAATCTGTGCTGAACACCATGGTGTGTCCAGTCCGATTTCAAAGGTCTCCAAGCAATAAAGGTTTATGGCTTTCCTGGGGCAACTGTTCCACAGCCAAATGGATTGCTCTGGTGTGATTTCAGGGGAGCAGTTAAATGGAGGCTTGTATCTGCCTCACCAGGAAAATACATCTGCACTTAAGAGCTGTCCTAGAAGAATTTTTTGTGTATATGTACACAGGAAGGCAAGGTCACTCCCCAGTGCTGCATGACAATCTTCTGTCCCATCACAGTGACCTTGCATTTCCGTTGAGGAGGCAAAGACTCAGCTCGCCTCTCGTTCCCCACCACACAAACACCACACTGTGAGAACAAGCAGCACAACAAACACCAGTGGCATCCCCAGGCACAGCTCCTCTGGAGCACAACAGCTTGCCGCTGCCTTCAGAAAGGGTTCAGTGCCACTTGCTGTGGCCGCATGGACAGCTGAGCCATGGGGCTTCTCTCTCCCTTGGGATGACTTCCAGGTGCTCCAGCTTACCACATGTAGTGTGTCATTGCCTGCACTAACAGGCACAGGCGGCAAGACGAGGGGCACCCAACAGGACTGCTCCTCCCCACAGCAGCCTGTTCTTACGCTGGTTAACGGGCCGCAAAATATGACTTTGGGATAAATTTCATGTCGCAAAGGAGCAGATCCTACTTTGTGCCATTTCTGAAAAGAATAGTTAGGCACTCTTACACATTCCCAGCTACGCCTTCCTGCCCCCTTCCTCCCCCTTCCCTCATGCAATTTCAAGCTAACATCAACCAGTTCAGGGAGCTACACTGGCCAAAAAAAATCATCACAACTTTTTATAGGGTTATTATTCTGCTGGTATTAACTCTCCAAGTTGGCATACTGATGGATAACGTAAGTGCCATGCCAAGGGCAAAGCACCACCCTCTCCCAAGTACCAGTAATCATCTTGAGCAAACCATCAAACCCTAGTCCAGGTCAGTTTGTTTGGAACCCTCCATGCAACCACACAAACAGGTTGGGAGTCTGACTTGGACACATCAAGGGAACAAGGGGCATGTAAACAGTGGTCTGGCACCTGACCAAGTCCTGGAGACGTGGGCAGAGCCAAGGGGACCTGCAGTGCTGCCCACAGCTGAGAGTGGCTGTGGAGCAACATGGTAAACGGGATTGAAAAAAAAGCCTTGGAGACAACTGCGCAGAAATGAGACAAAAGAGGGAACTGAGTGCTGCAAATGTGACATTGAGGGATATTCAGAGACATACAAAACAGGAGCAGGATGAAAGCTGAAGGAGCACAAACTTTCAAGAAGATGGGAATAGCTTCTATATTCAAGGCAGTTAAAAGGCCAAGGAGGAAAAGATTGTGACAGGAGCCATAAACTTAGATTACTTGCATCAATAAGGAAGAATAAACTGTTGTGTTATAAGAAGGGGCCCTGCAGTCAAAAGGCAATTGGTGTTGGAAAGGGGTTTCTTAAGAGATAATCCTGTCTCAGTTCTCTGATGTACAGCCCCGCTACCGTACTGCTCACGTTTGTTCGTTACAATGATCTGCCTAACTGCCTAATAAGCATCATTCCGTCTGTCATCGCAAAAGGAGTTCATGGCTGCAATAAAAGGCTTGGATGCAATTCAGCAATCCAAAACGCCACGGCTCTAATTTATTCATTCATTTAGTTTTCAGTGGTGCAATGACACCGGCCACAATAGTATTACATGAGGCTGGTTTAAGTATCCAGGAGAGCTCAGAGAGCGGAAAATTCAATTCCCATTGCCATGGTGAGCGATGTATGCCACTGAAGAGAGCTTAACTCCCAGGGTAAGAAGGGTGGTCTCCTTGCAATATTCCTTTTGAGCATAGCCACTGTACTCACAAAGAGCATTATCAAAACTCAGAACTCATTACTCTGACTGGGGGGTGACAATTCCTCCAAATCTCATTTTTGTGGAAACTCCTTCCAGCAAGCAGTAGTACTGAAAATATGCTGCTGACAATCATCAAATAGATTTACTGTATCAGGTACTAAAAATGTCCTCTGCAAATCTGGGGAAGGGCAATGATTTCTAATTCCTTATGAACTGTCCCAAGACAGGCCTTCTGAGGACTCTCTATTATTACCTGCCACTCAACTGGCACTAATTCACTTGGGTTTGGGTATTTTCCAAAAGCAGAATGGTGTAAGAACATAAACAATTTACTTTATTGACCCTTCATGTCATAAAAAGGAGTTGGGTGGACAGTTTGCGACACGAAATCCTTGCAGTAGGTACAGCTTGGTTTTGCTCTGCAGAGCCATGGCAAAAGGTGCCTTTGACACCCCCCTCGTAGTGCTTGGTCTGATGTCATACCTCGAAGCAGGGGAGCACAAAACACCACCGACACACTGCATGCCCAGAGCCTGTGCTGCAGTGAATCAGGGGCAGCTGCTTTGTACCCAGCTTTACAAAACTCCTGGCAGGCCTATGAGCACAAGTCAAGGCACTGTTATTCATACAATTGTAAAAAATAACAGTGGTTTGCAAATGTTTACATGTTCAATTATATATAAGCTTTCCCCAGTGAGTACATCTGTCTCTTTTTGCTTTTCTCTGTCAGTCAAACTGCCTCTTGAATGCAGAAGCTGAATGCTGCAAATGAACATCAATGGAATTCTCCTTCCAGCAGGGCCCATGAAAAGTGAGGACAGAGAAATTTGTATTTGTATTCTCTTCTGAAGGGTGCTCTGGGCTGTAATTGCCTCAGTTTGCAGCTTGCTAGTTTTAAGACGCCATTTTGCTTTGGTGAATGCTATGCAGTGATTTTTTTCCTCCAGCACTTGAAATCAGGGGCACCCCTTTATCTGTTATCACTGCCTAGGACAGATCCCACAGCCACACCTCTTTCCTCAGACAGATGATGCTTTTACAGGTAGAGCCATAATAGTGATGATTTTTGATGGGAATGGAAGGAGAGAAAGGTGGCATGATATTTTACTAAAAGACCACTTTAAATGAAGGTAGGAGCGAGCTGCCTGCAGGAAAAATCTGCAATGGGAGAAAGGATAAGAGAAGGTCAGGGCAAGTCAAAATGTTTTGTATTTGTGACAGGTAAAGTGCCCGCCATGGGGTTACTGCAGCTCAGTTTTCATGGGGCAAATAAAGCCCTTATATTCAACAGTCAATGTTATTCCTGCATTTCATGGATATTTCCATGTCTAGGGACATTGGAGAAGGGCTGACTATGTGCGGATCCTGTGGAAGACAAGAGGGATTTCTATGTCCCCTAGCACTTGCTCAGTTTTCGCTCATCTTCCCCAGCTGTTACAGGGGACATGGGAAACTGGATGGCTATGACATTCCAAGGTGGAGGTGTCCAGAGGCAGGCTGACTCAGTCCTTGAATGGGGAGTGGTATCAGCCACAGGTGCTGCTGCTCATCAGCGAGAAATGAAATGCTTAAGACATTCCCTTAGCAGAGTCATGAAAAACTCTCTTTTGCCCTCAGTAAAAGAAAATCATCACAAGGTTTCTTGCCTTACTCTTCTTTTTTATTTTAATAAAACTATTTTTCCTCAGTTTCTGTGCAGGAAGATCTTAGCTGACCCATTACAGGTCAGTCAGTGCGACTGATTTAGTACAGGTGGAAGAAGCTAGAGACAAAGAGTAGAAAAAGTATGACGTCATTATACAGTAAAATTTATTTCAGCTCCTGGGGAGAATATTGCATTCATCAAGGAGCAAATTAAATGCTTATGTCAGGAGAGAAAGATTCGAAAAGTTTATTTGTGGGTCTCCTTCCTCACCTCACCAGAAAAATAAGACTTAATGCTGCTCCTTGGCATCAGCTTTACAGTCAAGGAGATTATCACGATCCACTTATGGATGTGGAGCACAGCAGCACCTTTCCTAAAAGGCAGCAGTCTGCAGGCTGTGCCAGGACGGGATATGCTTGGTGGACAGCCTTGCTCTTTGCCTTGTGCCAAGGGTAGCCATTCGACAGTCAGAGAAAAATTAGGTCAAATCACTGCATTAAAGCAGGCCAGAAAAAACAGTGCAGATGAGGAACAATAGTTGTGTGACCAATTATAGCGAATGTTGTGATGTGTGCAGGGGCTGGATTAGATTTTCAGCTAAACTCTTGGGAGAAATGCATTATTTATTGGCATTACTTTGCCAATTATTTTAATGCAATATTTATTACTGCATTAAACAATAAGCCTTAGATCTTTGTAATGGAAGAGGAAGACTCTTGCTTGGTCTCAAAGCAGAACACCAAAGCACAGCCAGGTCCCACTTGTCCTCCCACAGAAGTTTATTAATGAATGAACTGCTCCTAACAACACGCTCTGTTTTTCTTCCCTGCTCTCCCCCTTTCCTGTCTTGAGCTTCCAGCAGAGAATCGAGTCTTTGTTATCACTCAGGCCGTTGGTGAACTTTAACGCCTTCCAGCAGCCTCATGCTGCCCCATGGACCATGTTCCAGTCCAGAGATGGGTGAAAACATCCCCCGTCCATCCTGCCAGCAGGATGAGGACCCAGGGCTGTCCTGTGCCTGTGTCTGGACATGTTTCAGGGTTCTTCAGCACAGAAATGGGCTGGGCATTTGCAGCCATTGAGATGGTATCAGAGTATTTAAAACATTACAGGGGGAAGAATCGGTTTAATGGACATCCGTTCATTTCTAGGCTCTCTCTCCATCATAGGCAGCCCACACTAAGTAATAGACTGGCAACAATGACGTGGGAAGAAGCCTTGGTAACACCGAAGTATTTTATTAATGGATCTTGTTTTTTCCATTTGAACTTCTTTAGGACATTAAAAAATTGCATTATACCATAATTTCCTCTTCTAGACATGAAAAATGCTGTGAGGGCTTTGTGCTATGCAACTCAATTATACTACTCATGCATCTCTGAAGCCTAATTTACAGGCACGTTTTCAAATACAAGGCAGAAGGATCAAAATGCAGTTTATTAGAGCTGTAAGGGGAAATACCGTGGGGCCAGCATTTACACTGCAGTGGCTTCGAGGGTTCAGTGGGAATGATCTGGACTACAAGGACATTTTAATGTGCTTTGGATCATGCCTGCACTAAGAAAGGGATCACAATGGTTCTTGTCAGTGGTTGTGGAAACCAGATGCCAGTGTCTGGTTATTGAGGTTTTATTTCCAGTAAGCATGTAAATCCTCTATTTTATCAACACATCTCCTTTTTATAATATGAATGACAGATGGAGTAAGAGGAAATTGCATAATAAAATGAGTAAAAGCTGATATCAGTTTGAATTTGTTCAGACACTGATGATAATCTCATGCTTTGAATAGCAGACATCTGCATGCCTCTCATTAAAGCAGGAGTCTTTGAGCTACCACGTCATAGCTGCAAGTCTTCCTAAGTTTTTCAAATAAAATAACTGGTTTAACCACCAAAACCACCATGTTGTGGTATCTTAAAAAAATTAAACAGCCTTGACTTTTCAGGACTCACTGGCTCCTTTGCATTAACATCAAAGTTCCACAAAAGCAAAACCCCCTGTGGGATTTATAGCATGTAAACAGTCAAATTAATCCAGAGCTTGGTAAGAGATTGACACAAAAGAATAGAAAGGTGCAAAGCACAGCTTAATTAGATCATTATATTCCACAATGACCAGCACATGGATTATGGAAATCCAGCTTTAATAAAGTCCTGGATATGCTTATTTTGGTAGAGAGCTGATATTCCCATTTAATATCAAGTTCAGAGAGTAATAATAATTATTATTATTATTACATGGACTGGATCCAGTACAACCACCTTATGCAGGGAAGCACCCATGTTTTACCTTTTCAGCACTCAAAGCACTGAATAAAATAATTTAGCTAAAGTAAGAGCTAGCATTTTGAGACAGAGGGGAGGGAGAAACACGCCTGAACATCACCAGAGCAATCCGGAGCGATCCAGTCCTAAATCAGATCTGCTTGCACTGGGCCTGGGCCTAAGTTATCATTAGTTATCACAGCTGGGGTCGTGATCAGTGGCTGAGAGACAATGAGCTTCATCATATTTTTTCCGTTTTCTGAGGGTTACGGGGACTGGTCAGTCAGGCCAGTGCACAAGCTAGGTGGGCTTGCTGGGTAATTTTAAGAAAAAAGCTTTCTTCAGAACAGTCTTAACCAAACATACGAAAAGTCACAAAAAACAGATACAGTTTGAGAAGGAGTGATGGGGACAAGAGCCGAAGGACGGCTAAAATAGGAATTCTTGTAAACAAGGAAATGCAGCTTTTGTGAGCTGAATAGTAACTCTGACAGAGTTCAAGAAGCATTTGGACAATACTCTCAGGCACATGGTGTGACTCTTGGGGATGGTGCTGTGCAAGGCCATGAGTTAGACTCAATGATCCTTATGGGTCCCTTCCAACTCAGCTTATTCCATGATTCTGTGATTCTGTGGGATGTGAGATAACTGATGTGGGCTAGCAAAGACATGACGTGATGGAGAGGAGAGTTTGTGTGGGATCTTCCAGTGGGTACATGGGAACAAGAGATGAGCACAAACAAAAGTGTCTATTCAGTAGATTAATGCAGAGTCAAGAAACTAAAAGCAAATGATGGGGACTTTTTTTTTCTCTGAAGGTTAAGTGCAGTTGTCCCATAGGCATATTCACAGGATCAATCGTGCTGTTTAATAAACCCCACATCAGGATGCAAGGGTACTGCATTTTTGATGCCCACACCATCCACCCTTCCGAAGGTTGAAACCTTTTTTCACCTGGGCCATGTTGCTCGCTCTAGCACCAACTCTGCGTGGTCCTGGCAGAACCAGCTGTCCAGAAGCCTGCTCAACAACTCCTCACAACTCTGTTAATTCAGGAGTACTTTTAACTGATAATAGCAGACCCATTATGCCTAACTCACTGCTCTTCAACTCCATCAAAATGGAGGAAAATATTTCTAATGCACATAAAAATTCAAGCCCTGAGCTTCTTCAAAGACCCCAAAAGCTTAGTTGCTATGAATCGCTCTTGTTATGAGTCATCATGAAATCTATAGGGCTGCTTTTTATCCAGGAACAATCAAAACCTTCATCACAGGACTCCCTTTGTGCAAGATCTCCTGGTGTATTGAGCAGTTGCATATTGTCGCACACAAAAAAATTCTGAGAATGTTTTTTTTCTTGTAATAGCGTATTAACTGCATTTGTACAATACAGAATTACATTATTTTCAGCATGGTTTTGTTTCCAGCCACACTACCAGGCAGAAAAAAATACTTATCATTCACAAATGTCAGCTGAGAAAAATAAATCTAAGGCACATTAAATTATACAACAAAAATGCTCTAAGAAAGCCCCTTACTGCTCCATTCATGCTCTGGAGCTTGCTGATCATTACATATAAAACACACGTTTATTCTCATAAAATGCATTAAGATTTTATGGCACAGTGTCTTGAAATCACTCAGAAACAACCTAGAAATGTCATTAGTGGGTGACTGTGCTATGTGAATTATAGCTTTTGCCCAGTATATTATTTCATACCCTGAGAAATTTGATCTACTCAAATCATAATTATTTTCGTTTTCATCTGAACATTAACCCTGCTCCATCTATGGGTGAGTAACTAGCCTGGCTCAAAGTCCATTCCCCTTGGAAAGCAAAGCGTACACCAGCGCATTAGGAAAACAAAGAGCCAGTCTCTGTTTCATGTTAAGCTAAAAACATCTGGAAAAATAGGTCTTGTTATATTTGGTGCACACTGCATGGCTACTCTGAGATAGCAAGGCAAGCACAACTATTTCAGATTAAAAAAAGAGTAATAATGTGTTATTTTCTGACTTGGCAAAGAAGATGCTAAATAAATCATGTGAATTATTCAGTGCTGAGAGACAGGTTATATTTTCTATTTCTGCTCTTTGCTCAGTCTCACATGACTTTAATACATGCAGAGGTGAGAAAAAAAAGGCCTTTCTTAATCTCTGAAGTATGGCTTCCTCAGTATTGACTGTAAATTGGGTTTTTCTAGGTGAATGGTCAGAATCTGGGTCCACTGAAGCGACTGCCAGGAATGAGAAGACAAGGTTAGATTGGCATCTCCATCCTCCTAAAACTTCTACAGCTGGGCAGGTCTTCCCCAATTTCCCCCTTTTCCTCCCTGTATCTTTCCAAACAGTGTGCTGAGATGAACACTCGTGTTGGCAACTCTGTATTATCACCCCAGAAGTCCTGGGGGAGAGGATGCCCACCAACGCTATGCACACGTGCTGCCAAAGCCTGCTGAAGACAGCCTGTTCAGCAGGAACAGCATTCTCCTGGATATTTATGCCTCTCTGCTCAGAGCTCAGGTCTGACAAAAGTTATGATACCCGAAAGTACTCCATCAGAGTAGCAATAAACATTCCCTAATGCAACAGTGTGCCTGACTTACATGAAGCCTTTCTTCACAAGCACTTTAAACAGAGGATTACAGTCCCCTTGACACAGCATAAATCCTGGGTGACATGCTGGATGCCATGAATCAAATCAACACTCCAAGGGCTGCACCAGACAGTGGGTGGCTCCTGAAGGCAAGGGGAGAGAAGAGCCAGAGGAACGCCCCTTCCCCGCTTTGTTGTGCTCATTTGGCACAAGAGCTACAAGGCCATTGAGCTAATCACCACCATAAAAACATTATTTCAATGCCTTTCACATGTGACAGCATTCTTTACTACTCTGCCCTGCTAATTTGTCTCAGCTCTCTTCTTTGGTTTTCCTCACTCTGAGAGATAGTTCATCAGTACTGGGCATTTTGAGTAATTAAACCTGCCAGGATGCCTGCCTTTTGTCCTGGGACGCATGTCCATCACCAGCCAAACACACCCAACAGCTCCATTCATGGCTGTCTGCAGATCCACGTTTTGATGGACAGCACAGGACTGTGAGACCTTCCAGCTTTCACCTTCTCTGTGTAACTTTTGCTGTGTCTTGATGATATGCTGGGACAAGGAAGGGTATGACCGTTCACTGGCTTAAGCCAGGGACATGTGAGGGGAGAGTTTAGATCAGGACCCCACAGGGCATTGCAAACACTGCTGGTCTGTGCATCAGAAAGGCTAATCCCAAGAACTGGAAGAGAGGAAGTGGAGATTTTTACTGTTTCACTGGCCTTTATTGTTCTCTCAAATTTTCCCAACCACCTTCACAAATGCATACAGGCCTGCATTTGGGGAAGGGCAAAGACTCAGCTCTTTTCTCAAAGGTAAGGATTTTGTCTTACATGCAGTATGTGCTTCAAAATAAATATTGTCTTAAATGACAAGGTTAGACCAGATGTAAACTTGGACAAGAGATCACAAGTTCAGCTAAAATATACATGCTTTTCAGGTGCTCTCACTACTTCTTATTTGTCGTGCTGGATACTACTTCTTCGGCAATGCTTGGAAAGTGGAGGTTTTATAATTCCACATTACACAAATATAAATCAGTGAAGTATAAGCAGACCAAATATAAACAGATGTAATAATGGCAATAGATTGTGTTTTGACCGACTGTCTTTCAAGAAGGGTGGTTACAATATCATCCATATTAATATTTCTTTCTTGAAAGAATTGAATAATGGCTCAAAACACAGCTAAATGCTATACAATCAGAATTACAGAATCATAAAATAGTTTGGGTTGAAAGCAACGTTTAAAGGTCATCTGGTCCAACCCCCTGCAATAAGCAGAGACATCTTCAACAAGATCAGGTTCCTCAGAGCCCTATCCCACTCGACCTTGAATGCACCATATACTTCTGGTGTGAAACCAGGAAACTTGTTTGGTTAATGTGGATATTTTTAATGCATTAACTGTCACATTTCATAGGTATATAGCCTTCCTTGTACATGATGTTACAAAGACATAAAAAAAAAAGAGTATCTTGTAATGTAAAAAAAAAAAAAGGGAAGATTCCAAGGAATTATATAAATTGTGGAAATGATACAAAGACGTGGAATGAAATAAGTAATTTTAACAGCTGTAGTATCACAAACAAAAAGTAATTTCAGACCTAAGAGAATATGAGACGTAAGAGACATAAGTGATAGCTGTACAGCTGTGTAGATATAAAGATGTAGAGATATGGAATTCATATTATAATATCCTTTCCACCTGGGAAGTTGCAGTCAACTTAGGTCATATTTATTTCTTTAGAATAATGAAAGTGAAACCCCCAAAAATGTGTCTCTAAGTAAAAGTACTTAAATATTACCATCAATGGTGAAAAGTAAATAAGGAAAAAGTTGAAGTGGTGGGGAAGGACAGAAAAGGTTCTGGAAGAGCAGACTGTTTAGTTCAACAATACCAGAAGATTCATATTGATCTGGAAATAAGAAATCCATCATCTAATCCTTCTGTGGTGATGGTACTCCCACTGCTACAATAACCTTGGAGCAACTGAGACGCGGAATGCAATCACAGATGGTGGAATAAAATAGATTGAATGAAATGATTTTATACTGGAATCTGTCATTTATCAAAGAACAAACTTTTTCCCCTTTCATTCTAAACATTCCTTAGACTGAAGATTGAACCACTGCCTTAAAATGAGGATGAAAGTTCCTGCTCTGCAAGACCATGCCTCACAGTAAATTTACAGGACATGAGAATTCCAGGATCTCGTAACAAAAGTTTAAATTTTCTTTCCCAGGGATAAGTGTCCCCTCAGTCAGATTAGCAACTCTTACCTGACTGATTCATCTTTTCTTAGTGTCAACTGAACTTTCTCTAAAAGTGTCACAACCACCACCCAACGCTCACCTTTCATTTAACCCATAGTCCTTTTATTTTTGCAAATACTGAGACAAAATCTTATCATTCAAAGTATGAGAATATTTTGAATTCTAAGAAATGCAAATGAGGAAACCATGTTCCAAACAGGATGCTTCCTCCCCTTAAATCTTCCACAGTTCAACACATAAGTCCCAATAGACTGAAGTAAATTTTAACACCTTTTTCATTTTTATCAGACATTTCTTTCTAGGTTTTCAAAAAAAGGTATTGTTTAATGTGCCTTGTTTTTCCTTCTAGGCAGACACGGGGACTAATGTGCTAAAAATCTTGTGGCATTCTCAATATTAGGTAGAATTGGCTCATTTTGTCTTTTCACTGAATTAGCTACATAAAAGAAAGCTCTTTCACACTCTACAATTTGCAGCCAAATGCAGTGAGACAGTTGCAGTTTTAGAGAGCATCCTTCACTAAATGAAATCCTAACAAATGAAAGTTCAGCACTTAGAAATACGTGTCTTTTCAAACTGTCATGTAAAATCTTTTACCTTTAACTTGTGTTATATCAAAGTTTCCACTTATATATAGAGCTACAAACTAGATTGATTGCCAGTGCTAGAAATGGACAAGTCCTTTAAAAGCTTCTCCTTTAAAATCATTTTATGCAGTCTTCAAAGCTATAACATCAGAGATATTAACAGCCCCAGAGGCTTTATTTTAAAGACCACATAGAAAAAAGGAAATATTTTAATATTAAAAAGTCTTTTATATAACCCCCTCAGACACGGAGAGGGGGGAGAACCTCTGCTAAACCTTTTCAAAATATGTGAGCCAGTTTTTGCAGCAGATCCTGGAGTTTCTCAGCCTGGGTGTCAAATTGTATTAGCTACCCTTCTGTTGTTCCATCCACGAGAAGGGAGGCTGAGGCTGTTACTGCTGTTGGCATACGGACTGTGACAGCATCAGTATAGGAAGGTGTATCTTGGAAAGTACAGCAGTCAATATGCAAAATATAAATCGATTACACTTCTTTGTAGCTTTAATAGCTGTTGTCTGCTGGACTGAAGCTGTTCAGACTTGGTTACACATCCCTGATAGCACTTGGATGATATAGTAAGGACTTGCTTTCAATAGACATTACCTATCTTCTGTCAAATCTTTCTCCTGTCAAATCTTTTAACCTGTCTGTGAAGCTTCACTTCCCGTAACCGCAAGACTGCAAAGGGGCACTGCCTTGCTGCAGGCTAAATTCCATGGAAAAATATTTCTCTGTGACCAGAGAGTTATGTAATAACCAATGCAATGTCAACAACTGAGTAGGATGAAAGATTCTCAGAATGCTCCTTAGACCTCTCTGACAACTCACTGTTGGGTGAGGTTCGTATTTTTTTGAAGCTTGTGCATCACAAATATTCAAGGGCTTCACATCCTGAATCTGAACTAAGCTTTAATTCAGCCACATTTTCTTTGAGGAGTGTCAGCTGTGATGTGTTGGGAGTTGCTTCAGCACTCAAATATTTTCAGAAAAAAGATAGTGAACCAGCAAAAAATCAAAGCAAACAGTAGTTTCCATCACTACAAATGGACTGAGAAAAATAAAAGGAAGGTTACAGTGATTTCACAACCAAATCATACCAATTCCTACTTTTCAGTATATATACATCTCTAAGACACCGTCAGCAAGCTTTTGGTCTAATACTTATAAATATTCTCATGTACAAGCAAGAATGCAGAATGAGATACACTGCCCTTAGCACTTTTTCCTCAAAAGCTAAGGTAGATTTCATCATGATGTTAAGAAAACACCCCTCTGAAGTAAGAGATGTCAAGTTATACTCACTGATCTCAGTCTGTGTCCTTTCTTGACACAGGTCAAGTCAATTGACCCACAGAGTCATTGATCTGCACTAGAACTGGGGACAGAGCCATGCAATGACCCCTTCAACATCCACATCGAAAGGCCTCGTCACGGGCTGAGTGAACAGGAACAGGAAGGCAGCAGTTCACTTTGCTGCAATGCTCCTGTAGTTCTATCCTGCTGTTCATGACTGAAGACACCCATTCTGACTGAAACACAGATTTATTTCTCCCGTCCTTATTTACTGTTGGTTCACCTTGCTTGAAAAATGGCCACTTCCCTTCTCTGAAAGATGTCTGGTGTTTTCTAACATCAGCTAATGGACATTCTTATCAATGGCTGTAATGTATTTGGCATCTCCATAAAGCAGCACACCTTGCTGGACCACAGGAGGAAACTACAAGCTTGTAAATATCCCTGTCGTCTTGTCATTCTGCTCTCCAAGGATGACTCTCAGAGACAAGAAGCCTGACAGAGTCTGGACTGTGCTGGGAGGTGGAGCAAGGAGTGAGGAAAACCCACTGTGCTATCTCAGGGGTCTCCTCACCAGAGCTGTCACACAAGCAATCCCTAATTCCAAATGCACATTCAAGAGAAAAATGGGAATGCTTAGTTGTGTTCCTTAACCAAGCCAAGTCACATGGGTTTGCTTTGAACTGGAAGAGAAAAATAGGGTACTAGACACCTGGGACTTTCCCATTCATGTAGCAATGCATCACCTGGATCTCTCCCTGATCCATTGTATTTTAATTCTGCTGCAAAATCTGAAAGAAAAGTTACAGGAAATTTCTGGCAATCCAGCTGCATCAGAAGGGCTCACAGTTCTACCACCTGATCATCAGGCACTTCAGTTCTAAGAAGCTTTCTATTTCTCTCCTCTTTTCACGGCTCGTGCCAGAAAATGTCACAAAAGACACACAAATCAGACATGGCAAATAAATTTGTAGAAATGCTCAGCTAAAAGATCTTCTCTAGCAGGTTAAAAGGTCTCTGGTGAAGAAAGAAGGAAAGCACTT
This sequence comes from Rhagologus leucostigma, assembly GCA_013397725.1. Classification (NCBI taxonomy): domain Eukaryota; kingdom Metazoa; phylum Chordata; class Aves; order Passeriformes; genus Rhagologus; species Rhagologus leucostigma. The sequence continues at coordinate 126,242 of VZTD01001819.1, forward strand.
CTACCCCACAGTGTTAAACAGATGAGCTAGGAGCAGATGCCTCAAAACCAGTACGAGCTGTGACCAGAGTGAGTAAAATACTTTGTCATGGACATTCCCAAAAGAGAAGGAAAATGCAGTTCACAGTGATCTGACAGGAAACCTGCAGACCTTCACAAACTTAAACTTTGTTCCAGTACAGCATATAGTACTCTAAAATTCATACTCTAAAAAGATGGTCTTCAAATATAATAAGCTTCTATGAAGCTTTAAACTTAGGATCTACATTTATCACACTTTAAATACAACAGATGGGTCCACATAATTAGCAGCTTATCTGCATATATTTGTAGATAAGAAAAGAAAATGCTTAATGAGCAAGCAAGAAGTCTGTGTTTTTCTGAAACTTCCAAGCCTTTGGGCCACAGCTCTATCTTTGCCCCAAATATAAGAATTCTACTGGCATCACAAGGAGCAGTGCAGGTGGAGGATGTTTTAGTCTTCTAAAAGTGAAGAAGGCTTTCAGATGCCCTGCCTCCCCATCCCCACAATTTCTGCAATTCAAAATATGAAAGAACAAGAAAGAACAACTTTAGGAAAGAATTAACCTTACTTCAAACACTGTTAGACCATCTAGTTTTAATTTTTTAAAGCCTCCACTAATTACACAGAGCCTTACAGAGCTCCTTCTATGAACCTGACATACTTAATTTTCTATTGTGGCCAGTAGTTTTCAGAGGAGACAAACCATTTTTGCTGATATGTCATGATCGATGAGCCAGACACAGGAAATACCAATGACAGATCATTTTACTTCTTCTCTCAGAGATCAAAACTAATCTTATCCAAAAAAAAAAAAAAGGAAGAGAAGTCAAGAGATTATATGGGCTTATAAAAAAATGTATGAAGGAGAACTTAACCTTGATTCTTGAACATTCAACTTTCTGTGCTTTAAACCAACCACAATTTGGGCTCTGGTATCACCACTATTCATACACTGACTGAAGCCTATAGTTTGTTGACTTTCATTTATCCTGCCTTGCACTATTTAAGTAACTGAGCCAAAAGTCACATACTGATGAACAAGACAGGTGAAAGGTAAGAAAATGGTTATAAAGTTGTCTTACCTTTATTCAGATGGGAATAATATCCACCTGAATGTCACTATTGCTGAACTACGGCCGCAGGAACACTGTGAAATAAGAAAGCATTTACGAGACACTAGAGGAGACAAAAGCTTGTGGGCTGTTTAGCAAATTCCATGGGTGCGAGAACTGAAGGAAACACTCCTAACAGTTGGGGAAAGAGGTGGGGACAAATGAGTGGAACCAATTAAAAAATGAGGCCAATCACTCTCGTAAATCCTAAGTTTGTTGTTCTTGTAATGGCTCTATATAGAGAAAAAAAGTGAACACTTTTCATATTTTAACTTGGAAATTGTTTTTTAATAGACATTTTAGTAAAATAAAATTATACTTGAAATTCTGATTTTGATAGATTCTGACAAACTTCAGAAGGAAAGACAGACATAAAGTTCAGATTTGAATAATGCAACTACTGAGCAGCAGGGACAAGCAGTTACAGACATAACTTGTTGAAGATGATTAAAGTTGAAAAGATGTGTCTTCAGCTTCAGCACGGCAATTCTTCTGCCATTTTTTTTATTTGAAGAAAATTAAAGCAGGCACTGTATACCAGCAAGGGAAACTGGAAAAGTTATGGCTAAAATACATAAAATCAATTTTCTTTCTCTTTTCTCTTTTCTTTTCTATTCTTTTTTCTCCCTCTCTTCCTCCTCCACCTTCCTCCCTCATCCTCTTTTGTTCTCTCCCCCTCTCAAAGATCTCTTTTTAAGACACTATACAAAAAGAGCAACTGAACAAAAGAACTATCATGTCAAACTGTATCAGTAACAAGTTCAATAGTTTTTGTCATTGACTCAGAAGAATTTGAATCCATTAAAAATCTGTGAGTTTCAATGTATTGAAATTTTATGTGATTAAAGTCTGAAATTTTGGATTGTTTTATGTCAGTATTTTTCATCCCTGATTTTGTTCCAAGAGATAAATGATAAATACTATCTTTTGCATATTAAATGGTTTGATTTTGCAGAAGGACTAAACATATTGACAATGATATACCCTTCCTACGGAACAGATGAAACTTCAGCTAATCCACCACAAGAACCCACACAGAGCTAACAGGGTATTAGCTAATGCATGATAGTGCAGCGAGCGATGCTTTTGCTGAAATAAAATTAAGACACTTCTTTTGAATGAGAACTTCTTGACAAAGCCATGCATGAGGAGTGCAGACTTATTTCAGGCCTGTGTTGCGCTGCATCTCTCCCTTGGTGCAGGGCAGACTCAGAGGAGTGATGATAACTGGGGATCCCATAGGCAGCTCCCATTCTGCACCAGTGATTACACACCTGCGTGGCCTTGCCTTTATCTCACTGTGCAGCTACAAGCTCCCACGTGAACATCCTCTCTGTTTGGCATTGGAAATGATGAATGGAGTTATTTTCTTGTAAGAAAACCCTGTAAGAGCTCAAATGACTAAAACGGGGTGAGCACTGCAGAGACAGGGTCTGCCTGGAGTGCTGCACCTGGACTCGAGCTCCACATTGCACACACAGCTCAGCATCCCCAGCATCCCACAGCAGACAAGATTCTTTATGCTACTGCCTTTATAGTGTTGGATCCAACAAATGGCACCTGAAGTGATTCTTTGCAGAGCCTGAGTACCTTTCTTACCAGGGTCATAACAAACCAGCACCTCCCAAGACAGCACAGGTGCCTATGCACCACAGGCCGTTCTCCAAGGCAGCCTTCTGTCTTTAAATAACTAGGTTTGAATGGATCGGGGGTCAGTGCCAAAGAATAGAAAGGACAAAATCATTCACTGTGTTCAGTGCACAGGGATGCTGTTAATGTTAAAAACCATATTTTAAAGTGACTTGCAGCTAGTGAAACTCTCACATTTGCCACTTCACCCTCTGCTCTAAATTCCTATCAGCTTTTCTTATCTTTTCACTAACAAAACGAAAATGCACATGATGAAAACTAATGTAAAGGAAATAAAGAGAAAACATCCCTTTTCAGAAAAATATAGCAGAGATCGAACTGCTGGGAAAAAAAAAACAAACAACAAAAAAACCAAAAATCTGCTGCTGGGTCTCATGTCTCCCCACAGGAAAAGTTGCACTCATTCGGCCAGGACTCAGTGAGACACAAATAATGGTTAGAGGAAGGCAGAGAGTCACTGTGTTATTTCATTTGGCAGAAACAGTTGTGTGACGCTCCCCAGTGACAGTACGACACCTGGATGGAGCGAGGCTTGCAGCAGCAGAACAGCCTCAGCTGAGGTGGCCTGCAGCTGTGTGAATGGGTTTTAGGGTTACAGAGGGGGCACATTTAGCGTTAATTCCTCAGGATTGGGTTACAGCCCCTGCAACTTCACTCATCCCAGGGGTTCTCAAATCCACAAATGCCATTTCAATGTCAGGCTTGCCAAGGTAGACAAACACACATTACAAAACCTTGTAAGGTGGCTCATTCTGCTGGCAGATATTCAAGCAGGTCTCCAGAGCAAACCTGCCTCAAGCCCAGGCAGCTGCCACCTCTGAGCCTGGGACCTCATTTTTTCCTCTGAATGTTGCCATTCTTTTGGGCACATACACAATATCTCTCAGAAGGTAAAATAACGTCGTGTGAACTTCCCAGCTGATGGCTGCTTGCTTAAACTAGGTCTTGCTGTGACTCTCTGTACCTTTTGGCTCCCTGGTCTGCTGTCAGGTGAAAGTGAGATGATTATTTGGGGACAGTTTTCAGGAGAGCTCAGTCCCAGCATTGCCAAATGCCACAGAGGATACCATGATCCTCATGAGGGCTATTGACAACTTCAGACACTGCCAAATCTGTTAAAAAAGTGACATAATTAACCAGGCTCAAAATAATTTATAATTAGAGTTCATCCAAAACCATCCCTTTACTTTGCTGACAACTCTCTGCCTTAATAGTGACTAAGTGACACTACAACATTCACACAAAATCTCCATAAATCATTAAAAATCTACTTGAGAAAAGTTTGCCATTAAAACAGGAGAGCAGTTAGAACCACCTGATATGTCAAGTACGACAGAGATGAACTGCATCTATGAAGGAGAACTCATATGAGACACCGTAAGCAGTTTCCAGAGCTTCAATTTTTCATTCCATTTTCCAGCCTGAGTCAAGTTCAAGATGCACAAATGGCTTATCAAAATGGATCAGACATGAAGGAAATCAGTAGTCCTGGACAGGCTGAGAAACAGCTCATGGAGAATCAGAGTGTTTTACTCAGGTCAGTAAAGAAGTAGCTAGTGAAATATTGATGTGGGATTCACACAAAAAAAAAAAAAAAAAAAAAGAGGAGTTGAAAAAAATATTCCATAGGAAAGATTTTTGAGGCTATAAAGAGTATTGTCCAGAATATTTAGCATGTATAAACCCTCAAAAGCCAGAGATGCTGACAATGATGTTTGAACGAGTACAGAGTGAGTTTTAGCATTCCCTTGCTGACTGATGTATTTTCCTTTCAGCATTCAGTTTCAACACAGACTGGAGAGTCATTAAACGTCAGAAGAGATCCTGTTTTGGAAATGAAGATGTCTGTGTGGGTGTAAGATTAAATGTTCTCCCATCTTTCAAATGACTCAATGTCTGAAAGGCCCAAATGCAATATTTTGGTTGAAATGCTGTTTAATCCAAGCCTAGCCATAATTTTGAGCATTCATAAAGCTCTGCAAAAGGACAAAGCATGCTATCTGTCATTCTACTGACTTAGGAGATTTTACATCCCTTCTGTTCGGTGCTTGGTTCCCTTGGCTGTGTCATCAAGATTAAGCAAAACAGCACAGACAGCAGGATTTTATAATATCCTTGACATGGCTGCTACCACCTCTAGTTATTGTTGGAAAGCTATTTGTTTGAAGCCTCAATCTGTTCAGCAAATGACAAAAACATGAAGCTGGGAAAAGGAGAGCAGAAGGAAACTTTCTACAAAGAGTGTGAATTGTGGTTACGGGGTGCTACTTGTGTATTCAGGATTTGAAGTACTGTGTGGGATTACACGTGGGCATGGGTCCACAAGACTCTTTATCCAGTTATAAGGTGCCCTATATCAGAGCAAAAAAATTGCAACAGGCACACAGTATAAACTAACAGGTAAAAATTCACTACGTTTATTCAAATTGGACTAAAATTTTGAAAGCGTTACGTTTTACTTGAAGACTTTGTTCCGAAGGACCTAAAGCAACTTCAGGCTGGACCACATGTCGTCTGTCACCCAAGAGCCAGGACAAAGCTCAGTGTGCACCTTGGCAAATTCAGTAGGAATATGACCATTGCTTAGTGCCTGTCCTGGCTCCCCCTGGTACAGCCAGGTGATTTCGCAGCGCAAAGATCCAGAATTAATGAACATGGAATGGTGGCCTGATTTCTGTTCCAATAACTAATTGGTGAGGAGCAGAGCTGCTCCCCCAGAGCCCGTCTGGACATGCAGGCTGCATCAGGCATCACTAATGAAATGAGGGGGGCTTAACACGCTTCAGCTGAGCCTAGGCCCGGCGTTAAGTGCTCAGCCTCTGAAATTCAGCCTTTCCTGAGAAGATCCCCACCAGCAGTGAGGCAACATAATCATTGCTTACTTTTTAAATTATTGGCCATGTGTTATGACCTCTGCATTTCAGAAAAAAACACTTGTGACTGTGATTTGTGGCGAGTGTCCTTTACCAAAACCATTGCAGGCTGTGGAGATTAAAACAGCCGGTCTCACATTCAGCAATTCACTCTCGAGGTATTTGATGGATAGAGTGTATTCTTGTGAATACAACGTGTTGTTAGGTCGAATCCACCAAACTCCAGCAGTTAGAATACTCAGAGTAGCAGAGAAGGGACTACAGATGTGAGGCCTGAGTGGAGGAAAGCCAGTCCCAAACCCCCGACGTTCACAGCTCTGCATGAACCGCTGCAGGCATACAAAGCAATGTTGCTGCCCCAAAGAGAGAGCCAGGGAGCTGCCACCACCCACTTGTAAACTCACAGCCCTTCCCCAGCCAGCAGCTCCAGGCTGAGCTGCACTCCTCTTTCCCTGCTGGAGACAGGGGTTGTGCTGCAGACCTTCCTCAGGGCTGAACTCAGCCTGCTGTGGGAAGGCAGCAGAGAGTGGGAGCTCAGTCCCACAGACTGTGAAGCTCAAAAGTCATCAGGCAAGCACATTTGGGAAACAATTACAGTTTCCTTTCTCCAGGGAACAAGGCTCTCAAATATTATATTACCTTTCTTCCAGCAAATCCCATGATATTTATTTTCTGTTATACAGTGTATACATTATCTACATGAATCATTAGTGCTAAACAGTGTTACAAAATGAAAAAGCAGATGATAGTGTTGTCCAACAGCATTAAGATATAAAATGAAAGCTATTTGTCAAGTAAGTAAAGCACCAGAATTGAAAATAAAACAGTTCTGCAATGAAAATGCAGAGAGAGAAACAATTATTGAGTAATTATTTCTAGCAGGGTTATGTCATAATTGGCCCCTGAATCAAAAATGAAAACAGCATTGGCTTGTTAAAAAATTATAACAAATCAGGTGAAGTCAAAAATATGGTTTGTTATGTTTTTTTTAAAGCATTTGTCAATAAAACAAAAAACCCCAAACAAATTTATTTCTGTGTCAACAAAGGCCACGGAAAGCTCATTTTTTGGCACATTTGCACAAGAGTAGGGCCAATAGCCCATCAGTTCACACATTCAACCAGAGAACCTCAGCAGCAGATTTTGTTCCTTCCAGCCCTCCCCTGCTCTGGGTTGAGGTCAGCCCATACGAATCCCAGGGCTTGGACTTGCATGGAAGAAATAACTATTCAGTGAGACAAAGAGTGAGAGAGACTGCTAGGGAGGAGGAACTCCTATTTTCCCATCTAGTGCAACAACTATTTAAGTACTTCATATTTAATAAAAGTTTCCATAAGTAGGACAGAAACCAGCCCCCCAAGGGAGTGGTTTAGCTTTCGCAGGGGACAGAGGCTTGCAACCCCCTAGCATTGAGGGAAATACCGGGTTTGGGCTCTCACTATCCCCCTTGGTGACCCTCATCCTGAAAACGTCTTCAGCAATTTCAGGGCAAGCTCCCAAATACTTTAAGGATGACTAAAAGTCATGCTTTTCAACACAGCGACTACTCGGCAGGGGGAAGGGGTAGGAGGGATTTTGCTTGGTGCAGAGGCTTGCACGAACTGGACTGAGTGCTTTATAGGCCTAATTTTGTCATCATCTGGTTCACTGGCTGCTGGGCTTTCATTAATCAACAGGAAACACCATCCTTGGCTAATTTGGAAAAGTCAATCTGTTATGAGCTTTCACTTGCTTAGAAAAAATCCCACATGAAGAGAACAGCATGGCTAGAGGGAGTCTTAAAAACCGGCTTTCAGCAGTAACCCCTGCTGTCAGGTGTCAGACAGCAGGGGAGTCCCCTGCTAACGCCTTTTACAAGCAAATCCTCTCCCCTCACTGCAATATCTATCTGTATCACTGTTATTGCTTTCCTGACAATTCCTCTGTCTCTCCAAAGAGATAATTGAAATGTCCTGCTGTTTCTCTGAGTTTGTCCTTTGAAGCCCATTAAACCTTACTCAGCTATGTATACCTTAGAGAAAATAAACTGCTATGCCATGATTAATCATCTCAGATCCCGGCTTATTGTGAGGTGGAGGTATACTGAGAATGACTGAGGATGTTGAAGGGTATTAAAGCAAATTGAAAAAGAAAGAGAAAAATGAAAGCCCCTGTGCACTAAATAGAAGAGGGGGGATAAACTACCAAAAACCAGGATAAGAAAAAAAAAAAAGAACCACAACCCAAACAGAACCTCTTCCTACTACTTGCACAATGATGTCACTGAATATCCCACTGCTCTTAGGGAGAAGGTGAAACGGAAAACACATGGCAATGATTAGTGACATGGAGGAAAACACTTGGATATACAGTGATGAATACTGTGTCAGCAAGGGAAGGCAGTCTACAAGGGAAAGCAGAGCTTCTATGTAAAAAAGGAAAGGAGAAAATTATATGATTAAATTCTGGTACTTAAAATGAAGAGGGAACAATAGCTGTAAGGATTAGATTCCTCTCCTTTAAATAAAACCCCAAAAAATCCAAAAAAGATATTGGTCTAATTGTGCCTTACTTTTAAATATCCTGGGTCCAAGCAACTATCATCCTAATTGACTTTGAAATTCCATTTTCAAGCAAAACCCACTATTGTAACAGGTGCTTCTGGAAAATTTATGTGCCTGAAATGGTATATACCTGCTATGCTGTTCCAGTGGCAGTGATCTAGCAGGAAAGCCACTGTGGAGTTAGACCAGATGGCAAGACAGAAATAGGAAGTTTCTGCAGTTTCTTTAAATAAAAAACAACTAGGGGAAAAGCAGAGAAAGCTAAGAAAAAGCAAAGTGCAGAGAAAAAAAAAAAAAGAAGAAAAAGAGAGCAAAGTTTGGTGGATAATGAAAGGAAATGCTACTTGAAATCAGTGTGAGACAATCACTCCTTATCTGCACACAATTAACAGATAACATGGACATCAAAGGCAAACTCTGCTTTTTGCAGTTTGCATATGCTTGTTAACACAGATTTCTTCATTCAGTAACTTTTCCTCAGTTTGACTCTTCAGAGAACATCTTATGGCTTTTCTGCCAGTTACCGGAAATGAGAAAACACTAAATCCTTTTACTTGTAAGGTTCCTCTCGCCCTGCTTTCCTTTTCAGGCAGTTTTCACACAAAGCTTTCACTCTCACGAGGAGTGCTGCTGCCCAGTGATTTAAAAGGCTTCCTATGCGACCAAGGTCTGGATACATTATCCCACACACACCAGTGGTGCTCTGTGGTCCCTTGGTCAGAGTCACATCAGAAAACAGGATCATACTAAAAGGCTCAGGACTAGTGCCAAAGTGATACTCAAACTATTCTGAATCCCTGCAATCAGCTTAAATATTATAAAATCTACATACCCTCTCCCACTTCATTTATTTTACTTTAAGCAATAAATTCCTTAAGTTATTACAGAAATCCTTTCTCTCAGCACCATAATTAATTAATCCCTCTGCAAATGGATAGTGTTGGTGCAAATACGGTGCTTGTCAGTTCACTTGATAGTGCCTGATATATATGGCAAAGCCTCAACTTCTTGGTCAAAGTTGCATCAACGCTTACACAAATTAAAGTCCTCTTGGAGTTACAGGGGAAATGTCCAAGGCCATAAGCAAGCATTTAAAAATTATTTCGATTTTATTGATTCCCTGAGCTGGCTCTTAGTCCCATGCCTTTAAGAGATGTGCTGCCATTGCATATTACAAACACACCTCTTGGTTGGTTTCACCTTCCCCTCAACAGCAGCTGCCTTGGCAGTAAACAGAGGATGTAAAACATGAATCCTATTCTACAATGAGCATACATCAGAAAAAAGGCATTGGCCCCACCGGCCGTCATGTCACAGCTTTCAAGAAGTCCCAGGAACAACAGCATTTTGAGGCCAAGAATTGCTAAATGATTAAAACTCAACCAGACGCACTGTGCAGAAGAAGCAGCAGCCTCTGTGGAAAATTCACGAAGGTTATCCTTTGAAAGTGCTAATCAAAAGAAAAATGATTTGCTTTGGTACCAGCCACTCTTTAAAATAACAAAGAGTGTGCTCATTTGGATTGCAAGACTATTTGTGTAAAAACAGGAAGAACATGGGTTTAGCATAATGATGAGGCCACGTTGTCAGAAGCCAGCCCAGACAAACGCGTCCCCAGGGGCCACCGGTTTAAGGCAACAGAAAGAATCACCATGCTGGACTGCAGGGATTATTTTTCGCTCTGCAAACAGCACGCTCCACTCTGCATCAGTGAAAACTTTTTCACCATTCAGCAACACATGGGCTTTGGCACTGCAAACTCTATGACTTTCTCGAAAGACCAATGAATAATAGGTATTGATAGGCATTACAAGAAGCATGTGTTCAGTGTTTCAACCAAATACGGTTGGCTTTGACATCCAGGACTCCAGCTGTGGGCACATCCCAAAACAGAGACGACATTATCTTTGTTTTCTAGTAGTTGATTGTGAAATTCCCAGCTTTCTCCATGCTTGTCATTCTTAAAGCTGCTACCAATGAGTAGAAGAGAAAGAAAACCCTACTCACAGATCAGAACTTGACCAGTATTTGGAAACTACTTTTAAGACAGAGCTGCCACAGAGAGCATGCATTGTTTATTTCTTAGGATGTGCACAGGCACAATACAGCCAAAGCCTGATTTCACCAATTGCCCAAGGAGACAAAGCAGGTTTAAGTGCAAAACTATTAAAATATATTACTGTACAAAGAAGTATTGCAGAAAGAGTGCAGTCCTCAGAAATACATCTCTGCAGAGATAAGGCAGTGTCAGCTCATGCTACGGGCTCTCCATTCTTGAAAGTATTCAAAACTCACCTGGACACAGCCTGAACAACCTGCAGGAACTGTTTTGAGCAGGGGCTTGTGCTAGAGACTCCAGAGGTCCCTTCCCTTCCCATCCCTGTGAGCCTGTGTCTCTCTTAAGACAGCTTAGAGCATAGGCAGAACTGAGCACCTGCACCTCTGCAGAAATATCTGTTTAACACCAGAAGAAATAGAGAAGAAGGTACCATTTCAAACAGGAAAACCACTTAAAAGTTCTGATTCCATATGAGCAAAGTGTAAGTGTTAGCTGCATTCTACAATTCAAGGAAGTGCATTGCAAAGGGCTGGAGCAATATATCCAAACCAACACAGCAAAAACAATGCATAGTCCTGAATCTCAGGGCATTTCAGTTGATGACCTTGCCCTTAATCCTTTATTCCATGCTATATCAGAAGAATCAAGGATTATCAAAATATGACAGTTAAACAGGCAACGGTTCGTATTTTGACCTCATTCAAAAGAGTTGTTTGAAGTGATTAACTTATTTGTGCATGGTAATTTCATTCACATACAGTGCAAAGGTGGAGCTTTCTATAAAATGAAAGCAATTAGAGCCTGTGCTTTTTTCCAACTAAGTGACTCCCATCTCCTTCTAAGGGAATGTAAACCAGAATTAAGATGACTCTAGGCAGAAAAAAACCAAAACACCAAAACAAAACTATAATAGTAATTCATACTAGTTGGTTCTATATGAGGTACTGAACTCAGATGATGAAGTGAATTCTTCTATCAAAGAGTCTTATTGAACTGGGGTGTGGGAATACCCTCCTGTGATAAAAGCACATATTAGTCAAGAAATAACTGCTGCCAGTGAGCATAAATCAAGGACTGCAATTGATTAATTAATTTCAACACTAAAGACAGCTTTGGTTGCTATGGCAATAAAAGAAAGGTCAAAAACCTGATGACCTTGGAGGCTCACGATCCTCTAGAGATTTCAGAACCGAAAGTCTGGAAATATATGAAAAGATATAATGCTAGCCAGATTGCCTTGTAATAGCTTGGCTGTTTTGTCAGCTGGAAGACAGACTTCGCAGCATGTTTCACACCAGTCCCCAGTGTGCAGCTAGCTCCGACTATCCGATATCTTTTCAGCATCAAAAATCAGCTGGGACATCTGAGAGCCTCAAACATTTCCTTTGAGCTCCATTGTTGCCCTGTTACTACTCTCAAATTTCAGTTCCCTTTCTCATCGAGCACTTTATTATCAAGTTCTTATTGCTAAGTTAGCTTCCTGGGTAGCTGCTCCTAAATTCATTGTACTTTTCATCCTATATACTACTTAGAGGTTTGATTCAGAGCCTTTTGATGCATAAAAAGCCACTGGAGAAAGTGGCAGAAAAGCAGCACCTGAACACCCCAGGAGAAACCAACACAGGCCGCTGAGCTCAGTGATTTGCTCGATCTGCAGCACCTGAGGATGTGGCCAGTGATAACTGAGGAAACCTCCTGGCCAACTGTTACACCTGACTGTGTTTGACCTCCACTGTCTCCAGGAGAACTTCAGTAGGATCCTCCTGCCTTTACCCACCCAACCCAGAGAGCAGCAAGGAACTTAGAAACTCTGCCTGTATTGTGTCTGAATTCAGCTGTCACTGAATAGCAGGCATCTGTGAGAAGCAAGCAAAAATAAGATGACTGTGTGACCAAAACAGCCTTATTGTGTAAAACATTTGCCAAATTTCAGTAATTATATAGACCAGCCTATTAGCCTTTTTTTGGAAAACATGCTCTTCGTTTCAAGACATACTAAACAGTCATATGTCTTGTGTTTGAGTGCAAACACTGATTTCTTTTGTCAAGATGGTAGGCAGTTTTTCTGAAAACAGGACTACTCCTGTGCAGAAGGGCTTCGCTGTTTCAAAATAAATGCTGTTTCTATGAGGAATTTGTCAGAAAATCAAGATTAACTGTTATTCCCCACTGCATTTGTAAAGACTCAGATTACATTCCAATGCTACTTTCTAGAAAATATCTAAGCATGCTTTCCTCAGTTTTTAATTAAGATGTTTATCTATAATTGGCATTACATTAGTATTGTATTGTATGTTAACCAAGGTAGCATCCACATTTGTTCTGCCTAAAACCACAGCCACCAAAACTGCCAGCTCCAAACTGGCAAAAACCTGGAAACAAATGCATTCTTGACCATTTGTCTTTAGACTAGCCCCTTTAAGCTTATTTATTTGGCATTGGTTTTCAAACATTTTAAAAGCTGATCAATTAATTGCAGGTATGTCCTTACCTACCACGGGGTTTTTACAGATTTCACAAAGAATATAGAGAAAGTCATATTTGATGGGCATCATAGAGCAAAGCAGGACAAGAGGGAATCAGTCAATTCATTGGCTGAAGGAAGTTGAAAAGATTCATGGTCTGAGCATGACACTTGAAGTTTTGTGTTACAGTGACACTCTAGACAGTGCCTGATTCACCTTCAGCACGCAGGCACAGGGCACCAGAGAGCATCAGTTCACCTACAGCAGCCACTTAGTTTAAGGGAAAGCATCCAGTTGGCTGGCTTTGCTCTTCCTAACAAGAAAACACTCTGGGTCAGCTCCACAGGACATCAGGCTCATTTGAATATTAAATATTTTAACTGCCACATATCTTTATCCTCTCTTTCTTCTGCCCTGAATCCACGAAAGCTTTTGTGACAGCTGCATGCTATTTATTTATGTGAAAGCAGATTATGGCCCCCTTGGGAATGCCAGTCTTGATGCACAGAGCTCACTCTGCATTGCTCCAGCAAGAGCAGAAGAACTGATCCTTCCGCTATAAAACTGAAGGGTGCTGGGAAGAATTCACCCATAAAATTTATAGCTATTAACATATCTACAACCTTCGACCTTACTGCATAGTATTCATATGCTATAAACCTTCATCTCCATCCACAGGAGAGCTGCTGTCACTGAACAAATGAAGTTTCCCCTGATAACCACACAGATACCCACTTCTTTTTCCTTCTGCAGAGGAGGGTGTAGTGGTTTGACACTGACTGGATGTCAGGCACCCTCCAAAACCACTCTATCACTCCCCTCCACAAGTGGACAGGGAAGAGAAACTATAATAAAGGTTCATGGGTTCATATAAGGTCTGTGAGAGATCCCTCACCAAATACTGTCACAGGTAAAACAGACTCAGCTTGGGGATAAGTAACTGAAGTTGTTACTGACAAGATCAGAGCAGGATAACGAGAAGTAAAATAAATCCTTAAAACATCTTTCCCCCCCGCATTCCTCCTTCCCAAGCTCTACCTCCTCCCCACCAGTGGCACAGGGAGGTGGGGAACGAGGGTTATGGTCAGTCCATCAGGCATTGTTCCTGACACCGCTCAGGGAGAACATAGTCTTTCCCCAGCTCCAGTGTGGAGTCCCTCCCACTGGACACAGTCCTCCACAGACTTCTCCGTGAGTCCATCCCATGGGCAAGAGCTCTCCACAAACTGCTCCAACATGGCCTACCCCTCCACGGGGTGCAGTCCTTCAGGCACAGCCTGCTCCAATATGGGTCCCCTCCAGGGTCACAAGTCCTACCAGGAAACCTGCTCCAGCGTGGGCTCCTCTCCATGGGTCTGCAGCTCCCTGCCAGGACCCTGCTCCAGCATGGGCCTCCCACGGGGTCACAGCCTCCTCTTAGGCATCCACCTCCTCCACAGGCTGCAGGTGGATCTCTGCATCCCTATGGCCCTCCATGGACTGCAGGGGCACAGCTGCCTCCCCATGGTCTGCACCAGGGGGAATTCCAGCTCCAGTGCCTGGAGCATCTCCTGGCCCTCCTTCTCCACTGACCTTAGTGTCTGCAGAGCTGTTCACCTCACATATTCTCACTCCACTCTTCTCTGGTTGCAATTACATCTGCCCAATAATTTTTTTTTTTAAATACATTATCACAGAGGGCTTACCACCATTCCTGATGGCCTCAGCTTTGGCCAGCAGTGGGTCCATCTTGAAGCCAGCTGACCTTAGCTTTGCCAGACATGGAGGAAGCTTCTGGCAGCTTCTCACAGAAGCCACGCCTGTAGCCCCCTGCTACCAAAATGTGGCCATGAAAAACCAATACAGTGTGTTTCTAAAATTTCTAAGGAGAAACACTGCCCTTGGTCCATGTCTGCACAGCACATTGACCCAAATTCAGCTCACTGCCAAGCTATGGCCATAACCAGGTTTTTCACCATAGAAGCTGAAATTTTTACAAGAAGTTCCAAATGGTAAAGCCCTCAGGAGCTGGCTCCCTAAATTCTCCACCTTCTTCCAAGTTCACAGCCCTAGTTACTTCTCCCTATAATATTCACAATCTCCAGTTAAAACAAACAAACAAAAACCACAACACAAAATAGTTCTTGAGTCTTTTTTGAAACATTTTAAAATCTTGGCTTTTGTTTCCCTTTGAAAGAAATACAGAGTAGAGACGGGAGAATCAGCATTAGGGGGAGGAAGCCCCTTCTGGCCCTGTGCATGTGCCTCCCCAAGCACCCTGTGGTGCCCCATATGGGGCTGTTTCAAAAGCCTTTGGCCCTTCTCTCTGGTCTTCCTCAGGCTGCAGCACCAGGGTGTGGTACAGTGTATGATCCTTATGAGTGACAGTATCCGGGGGTGGGGAGGGTGGGGAACACAGAAAACATACAAGCTACCTGTGGACTGTATACCCCTAACTTTCCCTCTTCCCTGCTTTCCCCCTGTGCCCAGTTTCCTACTCTTGCCCTTGCTCTGTCCCCTACCAGCAGCAGATTATGTCCCTGCCACCACACACTGCTGTCCCACCACAAAAGTAATACCTGGGCTTCCCCTCCCCTCTTCCCACCCACCCCCAGCTACGTGGCACTTGCTGAGGCTTACGGTGGAGGAATGTTAATAGGAAAAGCCGGATGAACCAGGCAGGCATTTAGCAGATTTTCCGCTCTGTGCTGCTGGCAGGCGGGACGTGGAGCTGTCGGAGCATGGGCTGTTGACTGGGGCTCCTCGACTGCCAGGCAGCCCAAACGCAGCGGGTTCATCGCCTGGCCCGGGCACAGCGGGGCAGGGAGCAATCCCTGCTGCAGCTCGCAGGTGCTGCGTGTGTGTTACAGGAGTTTTCCAGCAGCCCATGGCTCTGCACTCTGCATCTGGGGGCCGTGGAAGTGCTGTAACAAGGTTAAACAGTGTGGTTTTACCGTGAAGGGTGAGTTTGTGTAATTTTTACTAGTCTGATTTTCTCCAGACTTTTTCTTAAAATACATTTGGTCACTCTAACTGTTAACCTGCAGGTCACTGAGTTTCACAAAGAGCTTTTGGTTGTCATTAAATTAATTTTACTTAAGTTCAGATTCCAGAGGCATTCCCTCAGCCAAGGTTTGCACCCAGTTCAATGAGCACATGACCAGAGGGCTGAAGCACACCTGCAATCCCACCTGGCCCAGCGTCCTGGCTGTGGTGGCCTCAGTGGAGACAGGCATTCAATGCCATCACACCCAGGCAGGTACTTAAAGAAATAAGGAAGGAAGTCCAGCCCACATCCCATACACCCTTCTCTGTCTCAGCCCTATGAACCCAGGACGGGTTGAGAGCCAACCCACTGTCTCTTTACTGCTCTCCTAAGCTTGCGCCAAACAAGATGCTTTCCACAGAGCCCAAGAGGAAAGCTGGGGATCAGCTCGATGCTGCTTCTTATGGTGAACTGGGAGACAAGGGAAATGACAGGGGATAATGAGGCCAGCTTGCATTTTTAATTTTTTTCTAAATTTTATTTTTTGCAGTGCTCTTTGCCTCTGGTTTTTGAATCCTGTATGGAAAAGTTAAAAACACTATTTCTTACCATGAACCACCTGATCACTTTTATTTGACAAATAATGGCCTTCCCAAGAAGTCAGACCCAGCAGGGAGTAATATTCAGTTGTTCGCAAGTATTTAAAAGAGTTTCTGGTTTGATAAAGGAAATACCAGTGCTACAAACGTGCTTTTACCTAGAACACTGCCTCAGTCCCACTAGCAAAACTGGCTCATGCATATTATCCTTCACTCCATAATTCCTTGACATTATTCAGTAACCCTAAGCAAAGGCAACATGTTATAATCCATTGCTAGACCTTACCCCATCAGTGCCAAATTGTTACAATTGATCACTCACCCCAGGCAGTCCAAGTTTATTCCATTTGATATGCAGACTGACATTCACAGTCCTGGGATATTTGATGGTTTTGGCCAGGGTTTCCCATTTTCAGAATATGTTTGAGCTATACATTCAGCTAGCAAATCATGGTAATAATATTAAGACAAAAGCCATCTTATGCAGTTTGGGCACAAGCCAGTTTATACAGCAGAATCTGATGTGTCTAAGCCTTGATTGATGGTCACCACATAAATCCCCCTAGTAATTAACCTGGACTAATAACTCCCAGACATGCTTAGAAGACCACCCTCTTGCCCTCCCAGCTACAGACTCATCATTTAAAGACAAATGCTTTAGTGGCTACTCCTGGCAGGCTGGGGAGGAATGAAAGCATAAACATTTCTGAGAGTGAGAGAGAAGGTGATGAGGAGGGAAATCACACATCAGTCAGTCCCCAGCTGATATCTTATTTTTGTAAGAATGGTATGTCTTGTTCATTTTGCTCATGTGAAATAGAAAAGAGGATGTGGGGTGTAGAGGATGAATTGATGATGATGAGAATGGAGGAATTCCAAGTGACAAAGACAAAGCAGCTCTGGAAATCTTGACCAATTTGCCTGCAGCAGTCTAGCAGACTTGATTCTCCATTAGGCTAGAAATTTCATCCTGCTCTGACAAATTAAGTGAGCTTTGCTAACCAGTAAGATGCTGCATTTTTATAAATATGAAAATCCAAGAAGAAAAAATAATCCCAAAAGTATTTAAAACCAGGAGAAATCACCCTTCTGCTACCTATGTAGGACTCCCCTCCCTTCCTCCCTCCTCTCCCTTTTGCTTTGCCTTCTTAAGGAGCAGACACAAGGAGCAAAGAGAACAAAGGCTGTCACGCTTATGGTCCTCAGCATAAGGAGTGTATCAAGGGCATAATTGGAGTGTGCTGCTCTCCTGTTACTTGTTTTCCAAAGCCTGTAGAAAGATAAGCATAAATGAGAGCAGCTCTGAAGTAGCTATCTTCATATCAGGGGCTGACAGTCCTTGCAGCACTCTCTGGAAAACACTGGACCCAAGAATTTCCCATGGCACTTTATGCTATCTCTACCTTTCCATGGCTTCCCCTAGCACAGACACAGGCAGTTACACCCAGTGCACTTAGCTCACCAGTGTAAGGCTGTGGGTTTGTGATTGGAAGAAAAAAAGAGACAATAAAGAAAAAAGGTGCTTTAAAACGCACTCCAAACATACTTTAAAAGCGTAAGTGCTGGATTTTGTTCCTTTGTGCTCACCAGTCTCCCAGGCCACAGCCACAGCAGTGTGCAATCCATACGGTTAAACCAGCAAGCAGCAACGTGCATGTGGAGGAACAGGAAAATATCTGAAAAGGTTTAAAGATGATTCTCCTACAGATGGGTCTTTGGAACAGATGCAGCAGGATAGAAGCTCTTCCCGAACTTTAAAATCAAAATTAGGGATTTATTGGGTCACGTCAAAGACCCCCTTAGTTTCCTATCTGGCCATCTGAAGAAGAACAGAGCAAGTCTGTCACAGACCCTTCTCCAGATCATTCCTCCAGGCTTGCAGACCCTGCAGCTCAAGGACTTTCCGAGCCAGAGGCAATGCCCTTATACTCAACAGGCCTTGGGGAATTTTCCTGCCAAGAATTACTTGCATAAAAGAGACAGTTCAGCATTTTAAGCAATGCTATGCACGTTTCTCACTACCTGGGTAAAGAAACACCTCCTTTTGTTTGTTTTGAACTCACTGCCTGCTAATACTTTTTGATGCCCTTCAGTTTTTCTAATGAATAGGAGAGTCTTTTATTCACTTTCACTTCTTTCACTTTTTTTTGTCTTTCACATAACCTTGTCAGTAACCTCTTTTCCAGGCTGAAAAGTCCTACCTACTTAGCCCTTACGTAGGAGCTATTCAGTAAATTTTAGCACATATACAACTTCTATTAAACTCTACTTTTTTTTCTCCTTCTAGTCCATCTTTTTAGGGAAGGAGGGGAAAGAGAACCAATAAAAAACACAATATCCACAACCCGTGGAAACTACAGTCTAAGTGAGGGTCTGGTGTGCCCTGGAGTCTTGCTCCCACATAAAATCCGGACTAAGCCATCCCAGCCCCTATTATAACTATGCTTCCAGGACCTCCAGAGTAAACAATTTTTAATGAAAAAAATGATATACCCAGGTCTTGCAGAGGTTTAATCCATCTCCCTCTTAGTTCCAACTTTCTGCTACACTTTCCCATAAGCCTTTGGTTCCTCCAGTGGCTGTGGTATTTTCAGTAAAGCTCTGAAGGGACCCCCAGGAAGCCTTAATACTTCTTCGGTTTTAGCACCTTCTGGGTTACCTCTGTGGTGCAGTTGACCTGTGTCTCCTCCAGACACCAACCACACAGACCATGCCCCCTCCACACTTGTCTACCACCCATCCAGTATTATACTATATTATACCTACATTACATTTCAACATGCTTCATAACCAAGCAACATGACAGCTTCCATGAAATCTTTTCTTTCTCTTCCCAAAAAATCTATTCGGCTACAAAGAGATTCCCATTGCTACCCACACAATGCCTCCCTCTCCTCTTCATCCATGCAGGTGCAATCACCGAAGCAATCTTCCTTACAAAGGGATGAGCATCTGCTGAAGGTGTTCCAAAGCATTATGGAGAGCTGGGAATTAACAAAAACAGAAAGTGCAATAAAATAGTGTAAACAATATATGAAAAATATTGATTGTGCAGCTGACGTTAAAATATTTTAAAACTATGTTTTTTCTAAGCTTGGAATTGCCCATCACCTAATATTGAACAAAGATTTTGCTGAATATCTTAGTTCATCTTTCTTTTTGCTGTTTGTGATCAGCTATGTATGCTTGTGTTTGCCTTAGTGCTGTCTTTCAACAACAGGGATGAAAGTCTGCCAGAGCATTAAGTAATGTCAGTTATCACTGTGGCTATATAAAGAGATTTGAGGGCCCTGGTTCTGTTAGGATTTTTACATTTAATTGTGTTCACCTTGAGAAGGAGAGTTACACAACTATTCCACTTCCATACAGATAGGATTTCTTGTGAGCAGGAACTAGTGCTTTGGGGCGTTTCATTTGCATAAAGCCTTATTAATAAAAGCAAAATCATTTGATCAGAATACTGACATTCTAATGAAAGCAAATTTGGATGTTGTAAGGAATGTGGATTCCACCTTGACAACTCACCTACATTCTTTCTCGTTGACTTAGCACTGTAATAAAAGGCAATGGTCTGCGGTTTTTTTTCTTTGGGTTGTAATAATTTACAACTATTTTTTTATTTCCTTTCACACAGTGCCCTGGAGCTGCCTCCAACCTCTTCCCCATAAGTAGTAAGAATTTGGATCCTTTGTTACACAGAAATAAATGTAATATTCATCATCCAGTGGTGTGATAGTTGGTGGGAGGCTGTTCAGACTCAAGGCAGCCTCTGCATTCCCTCCTCACTTTGAAGATGGGTTTCCTCTCCTGTGTCACCAGCATTCTGCGCTGTACTCTGTGAGACTGGGAATAAAAGCATCACTGCCGCAAAAGGACTGCTCTCTCCTCTGTCACAGAGAAACCAGGAGGTGCTGGGAAGTGTGGAACCCGTAGCAGATGGGCACAAGCACCTAGAAGACACAAGTCCTCTTCTTTGCAGCAGCTGAGAGAAAGGCAACATGCTCCCCAAGGGCCTAGTTGGAGAAACAAGGCTAAAAATGACCTCTGGCTGCCATGGCTTCACAGCAGCATGGCTGGTAAGGGCACATGGATCAAAGCCACAAGTGTCTTTGGAACCTGGCTTCTGCAGAAGCACCAGCTGGAAGTCAGGTGGCAAGTTCTGACCCCAGTGCCTAAAGACTGTAGTGAAGCTCTCCTCACTCCTTTCCACGTGCACCTGCCCATACCTCACTTCTAAGAAGTCTCCATGGAATCTCCTTAGGCACTGAACAAAGCAAAGCCTGCACCATGACTCCGTACCAGACAAGGCAGAATAACTGATCACTTTCATTTGCATCACTCCTTTGTCCCATCTCTCCATCCTGTCACTGCAGGTAACAAACCTATCACCACTAAAAGCCAAAGGGTTGATGATATCATGCATTTCAATCCATATTTGACATCCAAATGAAGAGACTTCACTTCGCAGTAGGGGCAAGGATCAGAGGAGATTAAAAAGACTCCCCACTTCCAAATACCAAATGCCTTTGATTTAGGGTTTATGGCAATGTCAGATTTTGGATTAAAGGTGTCTGAGTCCATAAAATCTGCAGAGGAAATATTCTCACTGGCAAACAAAACAGGGCCCATGGAAGAGAGCAAAGCGAGCATGCACGTACTTCCATAGTGAAACAACCTTGTCTTCCCCTATATTTAGGCTTGATACACCATTTTCATAGTAAATACCAACTGTAAAATCTCAAAAGTATACTACTCAGGACAGGAACTTGCATTCCATATGACGGAAAACCATATTCAGCTCTTAAACAACTGAGTATGGAATTGTTCCATAATATTGAATTGGCAATGTTGAAAACAAATCAATCCCACAAGCAAAAGACAAGGCTACGGGAAAGCAACTCATTCCTGTGCTGTTACTAATGATAAATGTATGTGCTCTCAGCCTTGGCAATACAATGCACTCTCCCCAGATGAGTAATATGCTCAAACAACCAGCCTTGGAGACAGGAAATGGACAATTTATTTCATCTTTATTTAATGGTCAGCAAACCAACACATTACAATTAAAGCAGGTCCCATCTTTAATGCCATGCACAAGGATTTTAATCTCATGGGCCTACACTGTAAAGCAAGAGAGAAATTTCTGAGGAAGTTCATTAGTAGAAATGACCTTTTACAAATTAATTAAAATATATATGCACTGGCTGAGACTACATCTTGGAACGCAAGCTCTTGCAAGGGATTAAGAAACTCCTCTGCACCTCATTTTCCTCCTGCAGGTTATGAAGACGCAGAATAAAAGATCTGCCCTCCCTTTACAGATCTGGTAGACAGTCAAGAATGGGAACCGGTGAAGAAGCCTTCAAACCTACTGGCCAGTAACATGAGATTCTTTCCTGCTCATTCAGGGCAGAAGCAAATTGCTTCCCAGCTGCCTAAATATAGTAATTACTCTTTCTGGGGGATGCTGCTGAAAGCCATGGAGGCATGCTGACAAGACTACAGATTATGTCCATACAAAGGGTAGAAAAGAGAAGAGAGGCACCAGGTCATGAGACCTCCTCAGCGACTACTCACTTACTGCTCTCTTCTGCATAATTTGCAGATTCATCATTTTTAAAATGTTTCTTACAGGCAAAGTTCAGGAAGGCCCAAGGAACTCTTCACAGGAGTCTCAGATTGGGGTTTTTTTTTGTCATCAGCTCCTCTTTCATGGGAAAAGCCAGGAAATCAGGATCCCCTTGGGCTTCCACCATGAACAGTAAAAGTATATAGAGAAATGCTAAACATAATAATTTGTTTGTTATGGGTGAAAAATGTCCAGGTTTTGTGAAAGTAGAAAAAACCCAAAACCAGTATTAAAAAATCCCAAAACAGTTCATTTTATTTTTTCTGCCAAGGAAAACCAGAAACTTTCTGAGGTTGATTGTTTTTTGTATTGGTATATATTAAGACAAACTGAAACATTTCCAGCACTGGTGCAGAACAACTGGGCCTTCAAAATCACACAGAAACTAAAAAGATACCTTGGGTTTATGTCCTTTGATTTCCTGTTTATTAGAAGTTTTCAGTTTTAGTCAGATACCAAGGCTGCATAACAATGAAGACTACCTGCACGAAATAGAGTTAGTGATATTTACAGCAGGAAAGAACACAGTAGCAAAATTCAAATCCCCTCTGAAGAGTTCAGTTCTGTGTTAGGACTTCAGTGCTAGGCCATGACTAGTTAACAGAGAAAGCAGACCTCATCAGTCTAATGACTGTTTTCATTTAGTTCTTTTACACAACACTCAACAACACCAAAAAAAAAGGGGAACAAAAAGTGTTTGATAGCACTCAGACATTCCTCAGTCCAACAGAGTACATGCTTATATTTCTGATGTCTCCAAGCCAGTCAGATACAATCTGGAAGCTATGTAGTCCTATTAGTCTGGCACAGTGCTTGAACTAATTATGTAGAGACACAGCAGTTTTGTGATTTCCAAATACAGATGGAGAATCTTCAGCTGGCTCAAGGCTGCATGTACTGACCCTTCCGCACACTGGTAAGATGCTTAGAAAAAGTGGAAAGTGTTGCAACATATACAAATAGCAGACAAGAATATGACTTTGAATGGCTCCACATTGTGCAGAAACATAAAAGCAAATATCTCACCTGGCAAGGAGTTTGCATTTTTTAGTGAAATGCTCATAGGAACAACAGACTGGACCTGTTTTCCAGGAGTCTAAAGAACAGGCCAGCAGTTATATTTAGTCTTGGTGCTATTAAACCAGCAAAGTCTCCTTTATGTTCTTCCCCTAGCCACACACTGATTTTCTCATTTCCTGAAATCCAGCTGAATTCAAGTTTTTATTACATATGCTGTGCTGCAACGATCTGATTTTTATGGAAGACTTTTCACACACACACAGAAAGGTAGACTACACACACATGTATGTGGCAGTTCCTGTTCACTGAGAGAGGACTCGGTTCCATGTGGATGTGCTCACCTGGCCCGCCTTTGCAGTCAACTGACAGAAACTTTTTGGTGCACAAACTGGAGTTTCTGCACCAAATCAAGATGATTAAAATCAGCCAGATGAATCAGAGCCCAGAAGTACCTTCTTCTTCTAGAGTATAAAATGTACATAGACATCTATTTCAGACACAATCATAATGCTGCAAGCATTCAAAGCTAGGATAATGAGTCCTCAAACTAATATTTTAGCCTAATTATTTTTTTAACTTACACTGTTTCTAGGGCCATTGGTTATCAGTTTGACTCCATCTCATACATACACGACACATTCCACCTCCCTCTGATATTAAGTACATGAAGTATAAGAAAGGTAATTTGTGAGTATGTTTATGTCATTAGACAGCAACACATGGGTCAGATTCTAATAAATCTCTGGTTTGGCAAGAAGGCAAGAAAAGCTGGGACTGAGACCTCTGCATATAGATAAGGAAAGGGTACCTCTTCTTGGATCCCTTCTTTACTGTGACTCACCACATCTGCAGCCTCTCTAAGGAGGTTCTGCTTTTAGGGAGTACCTGGTGATCAGCAAGTCACAAAGGTGGTAGAAGGTAAGGCTCTAGGTCCTGCTCTCTCCTAGCCAACTGAATCAGGGATACAGCTCATCCCTAAAGGCTCCATGAAAGCTAGGTTATATACCAGGTGGGTTAGCTACCTTCTGGCCTTCCTCATTCAAGAAGGATGTACCACATGGGGGCATCTTAGCATGTAGAGGAATTTATGTGGCTTTTTGGTGCCATCTGAAAATACCATTTCATACAACTCAGAAAGAGTTTCCAAAGCAATCTTTTCAAAGCTGTCAAAGCTTGGAAAATTTTCCTTTTGAAAGAGTGTTTGAAACAATTTGCAGAAACTGTCACCCACAGGCTTTAATTTCTCAATCACAGGATATGTCTGTTTGCAACAGCATCTACCATAGTGCTTTCTTAAGAGCTACCAATAAATAATGGATGGCTCACTCATTGCCTTAATTCTTTTTAAATAAGTAAAGAGGCTCTGAGCACACCAAATTACCGCACCATTTCTGATGTCCTAATGGAGTCCCCATTTAAATCAGTTTGAGACAGGAAATCAGGAAAGTGAAGTGATCAGCCGGGTTTTCCAGGCATTACATTAACATCAAAAAAAACAAGCCCAGGAATGAAATTATTTTACCATATTATGAAAGGCTTTTCCTGAGCCCTCTGAGGCTACTCTAGTCAATCTTTCACAACTGGTGCATTCTGGGTCTCAAGTAGCACTGACAAGTAGTAGCTTATAGTAACACTCATCTTGACAAACTTTAGTCATCTGAAAGTTAGCCACTCAATCTAAGCTACTCATCAAGCCTCCCCTTCAATCAGTGAGGTGCCTGGAGTGAACAAAATTTCTCCAGCCTATTATAAAAGTTGCTCAACTAGATGCTGACTGCAGCAGCAAAAATGGTTTATAAGGTTTCTATTTCCTACCACCTTAAAGTCAATTTTTTTCACACTTTTGTGGTCCAGTTTGCCACTTCTCAATCCTTCCATGACATCTATTTATGGGACCGTGCTTTTAATCCTGATTTAAACAACTGATCCGACAAGTGTAAAAAGAGCCTTTTTGTGGGGCAGTCCTTAATAAAGGAGTAATTGTACTGTTGATGGTGGAAGGCACCTCTTGAAATTATTTAGCCCAAATGCTCTGCTGTGTAAGGGCTAGCTAGACCAAGTTGTCCAGGACAGTGTCCAGTCAGGTTTTGAATATCTGGCCACAGTCTTGGGCAACCTGCTTTAAAGCATGACATAACCTTAACTCTCATCCAGTGACTATGAAGGATCTGGATCCATGAGTCATTTTGTATCCATGAAAACACACATTACTACCAAGTGGTCTGGCCCAACCTCCTCCACACTCTCTTCTGTGACCACCAGTGCCATCATTCTGGTGGGTGCAACAAGAACAGAATCAAGGTCATAATGTATCTAAAGAAATTATTATGCTTGGTAGTGCCGTATTCCTTTTGATAGTTTCCCTGGCAAGCTCATCATGCAAGTACAGAAGCTTTGTGCTGACACAGAGAGAGGATGGAAACACACAGCTGGACATGCAAGGGAGGACCAGACCATTCTGTCAGACAGGCAGAGGGAAGATGACCCAGACCTTCACCTTTCAGTGTCAATCAGCCATTAAATCAGCTCAGCAGCCCTGCAAAACTATATCCTTAATTTCCACAACAGTCTCTTGTGAGGTTGAAAATGAAAAAAATTC
The DNA here is from genome assembly GCA_013397725.1 of Rhagologus leucostigma. Classification (NCBI taxonomy): domain Eukaryota; kingdom Metazoa; phylum Chordata; class Aves; order Passeriformes; genus Rhagologus; species Rhagologus leucostigma. The sequence continues at coordinate 151,780 of VZTD01001819.1, forward strand.
ATTCTATTTCCCTTTTCTAGCATGCAACAGCACATCCAAAGGGATGCGAATTGCAATTCAGGATCAGAAAGTACTTAAACCAGGTTTGTCATTGAAGTCAGCATCTCGGCAAATGAAACCTCTAAACGCAACTTTTTAGAGGTCCTTCTTTCTCTCTACAGTGACTAAAGACATAGCCTAGGTAACTAACTCAGCTTAGGCAGCTGGCATGTAGACAGTTAAAGGCAGCTGAGATAAATCCCGCTCCTGTGGCTGGGGGACTAAGAAAGCTTGGCCTGCAAATACTTTTGCATTTCGCACATTTCACAATGGGAGCCGAAATACCCTGTCCCTTAGCAACCACCAGAGGCCATTTATTTAAACTTGCAAAAGCTTTTGACCAAGTCCCTCTGTAGAAACTTATAAAAAATGAGTAGTCATGGGATGAGAGGTAACATTTCGTCATGCATTGGAAAGTGGCTAAGAGACTGAGATCAAAGATAGTCAGCTTGCTTTTACTGTAGCAAAAGATTAACAGCAGGATGCCCACAAATTCCACGCTAGAGCTGTTGGTTATTGAATTTATTAATGATATAGAGGCAAGAGCAACAGCTAGCACTGAAGAAATTATTTATGCTAACCTTTCAGCAACATCCAAGGTATGGGAAGAAAAAGCATGAGGTATTTTGTATGAAACACATGTTCCCAACTGATAAAAGTTTTGAAAGTGATCTTCCCTTTAGCACCAATATGAAGCATCCAGCAGTATTTTCAGGTGCGCTGACCATTATGGTGAGAAGATATTAGATGAAATTCACTTACAGCATCAGAACAGAGAGTTCTTTCTTCCTGTGTACTGTTGAAGTGGGCCACTAGACAAAGACATAAGACTTTGGCATGGAGAAGATAACAAGGAACACCCCACAGACTCTCATTCTAGTATTTATTGCTTAATGGAATACCATTAAATTAAACAACATTGTGAAGTCTCCCGTGAAAGCCAAACTGCTTCACCTTCTGCTGCTTTGCCATCTAATCTAGGTGATTGTCATCCAAGCCTCCCACTAAAGTCATCAACTTACTTTTTCCTTTTAGTGTCTCATAAGGTTTATCTGCTTGAATTAAGTGTGGTATGTTGGTATATTGGCTGGGCTACTCTTTAGGCTCGTAATATACCTGGAACCCCAGGAACACAATTTTGACAGACAAAATAGCCCATCACAAGGAGAAATTCACACAATTTCTGAAGCTGCAGAACCATCCCAACATAGCAAACACCAGTCTGTTGCTGAAGAATGGCAAAGTAATAACGTAGAGAATGTTTCCCCCCTGCTTCATGTGGTTGGACACCTCTAAAACATTCTTTTCAGACACAAAGACAAAAGTTGCAGAGTTACCCATAGGGTATAATTAATCCTACATCATATTAAACCACAGGAAGTAGCAAAGTTGTCCCAGAACCCAGAAGAAAAAATTGCCAGGCTGTTTAAAATACAGTCTGCAGGTGGCTACGTGAAACTTTTGCACTAAAATGATGGGGCTTTGCCATCTGAAATGCATAAGCCTATACAAAATCTAACTACCTGCTGTAAATCGAAGCATCATAAAAATAAAATTGAACAATTACCTTTTGTGGGCAGTGTAGATTGAGCTATATATCAGATTTAACATGACTCCAAAGCAGTAAAATTCCACCGAACACAGCTGAAAGAGCTCCAGTCAACACCCGATTTAAACTTTGGACTGAGGGTATAGATGGGGTTCAGGAGACAAAATTATTAGAGGGATCATGACAGTGGCAGGGGGCAGGGAAAGCCATTGTGTCACCACATCTATTCAAGAGCTTAAAAGAACTGGAGGAGTTCAAAGTGAGGAAAAAAAAAAAAAAGAAAACACAACAGAGAAGCCACAAATGATGAGGTGCAATTCTGCTGCCAGATACATACACAAGATTCCTACAGATATCAGTGTTCTGGATAAAGGGAAATGAAAGTGTTCATGCTTATAATAGCTCGTCTTTCTTTCACTCCTTCCTTTGATATCTCTCCTTAAGCAAAACTGGGACTGGACAAAATCATTCTCCTCAGGAATAATGGCGGGACTTTAGAGAGAGTTCTCTATTGTTAGACAGCTCTCCACTAATTCAGAAGGTGCCTCCGTTTGTTCTTTATCTTCTCTTTTATATTATGCTGACAATCCTGCTTAGGCAGAGACAGTTGTGGCTGGGAGTTTAGGGAGGTTGGATTTCTGGTTTTGGGCTCTGTGAGGATTCTCTGTGGGATCTCTCCTGGCTGAGTAAGAGTATTTTGTCACTGCAGGGGTACAAATCCTCCAAGGCAATGATGTTAGATGCAATCTTATCCGATCTTGCAACAGAGAGAGATGTTTAATGCAGACTGGTATGCATATCCCTGAGCTCTGCTACTTGTAGCACGAGCTGAGCAGACTACAATCTGCTCTGCTCTGGAAGCCCTTACAGCCACATTATTGAAGTAATGTCCTTAAGCGCAGTCCTACTGCAGGCCTTTGAGTCAGTACACTATGAAAGATGGCATGTTAAACTCAAACACAACCTGGCACTAGAGCAGTTTTACAAGTCCTGAAGCCATGCTGCTATTCTGTGTCTGGCCAAACCAGAGAGAAGGCACAAGACCTCACCTCAGCCTGCTCTCACCTGCATGAAAATGTTCTTCCTTGAAATTCAATGAAACAATTAGTCCAAGGAAAGCTTACTCGTGGGAGTAAAGCTTGGCAGAAACAGGCCTTGTGAAGCTGAGCTGGAAGCATCTGTATCGCATGCCACTGTGGAATAATTCCCATCTTGGCCCTGACAGTCTACCCTCCAGCTGGGAAAGCCCCTGATCCCCAAAGGACTTTGTCTAAGGCAACCACCACAACATAAACACAAACTACCACCCATAGTCAGCTGCAGGCAACTTCAGCTTCTGCCCACATGTATACAAATATTTCCATGCCAAAGTATGCAGTAGGGTTTTTTGTCATATCTCCTGGCCAAAGATAATCCAAGAGGGGAAAATAAAACCAGTGTGTGTGTGTTAACACTCATTATCACTTGCATCCCTCACAGCACTTAAAATTCCTATCCCTCACCAAGCTTTTGGCTGCTCAGAATTATGATCCAGAAACATGTTTTCCTATTCTCAAAAATTCCTGGGATTTCAAAATTGTTTCCTATCGTCCTTTAGAATTATCTCAGTATTGATTCCTGAAAAATTATGAAGTGCCAATGCCAAACCCCTAAGCACTCCTTCTCTACAGCACGCAGCAGACAGGTTGGTTAGAGCTTCTGTCTTGGTTAGAAGGTTGCGACTGATGTCCCAAAATCAAGTGATTCAGATCAAAGACCTGAGCCATCTGATTCTGATAAAATAAATTTGCATTTCCTCAGAAAGCCCCCAGCCACCATTCCTTACTCTGCCTCTCATATTGGAGGCAGGCAAATGTTTTTACATCAGTTTTATGAACAAATTAGCTAAAATGGAAGATAAAAGGTTGAACTCCTCTAGGGTCATCTTGAAGATAATGGTAAGGTGTCTTCTCAGCTAGAAAGATGTTAAACGTGATTTTGGGACCCTTTTAGAGACATTTGCTGCTGGTGAGCACTGTGACAGGGACCTCCAGCTGACCTGCCATTGAGTGCAGTTTGACCAGGTCTCCATGACTGCAGAAGCTCTGCTGAAGGCCATTTTAGCTAGCCCAGATCAGGGAATTTATGTTCTAAGATGACCAATGAAACTGTGCCATCACTGAAGGGCTGTACCCTGAGGCTGGGGTTAGACAGCTTGTAGCAATTGTCATTTAAGCCAAAGGGCAGATCCTCTCCTCTACCTCCGGTGATTTGTGTGCCACACAGAGGGCAAATGCAGGGAATCCCATGACCTTTATTTTTTTCCTCCTTCCCTGTTTTGTTTTTGGTTTTTTTTCAGCCAGGCCAGTTCCCTGGCTCAGTTTGCTACGTGGTTTCACAAACACCAGCACCAGTGCAAGGCAGGGGCCACCAAGAGCTGTGGATGGGGACTCCTTGAATCCAGTGAAAAAGACTTGTGTAAAACAGTTTTGGATGGAGAGCACTTAGCCCAAGAAGGGGATGTTCAAGCCTGATAAGAAAAACTTTCTCTGGCCTGTATTTTCAAATGTATTTGAGGCACTTAGAGATTCAAGGTTCATTATTTCTGAATAGCAGAGTAGAGTCTACAGTACAGTAGGCTCTCACACTGTATTTGGCTTTGGGAGTTAGCTTGGGAGTTTTTGCTAGTGTAGTTTCCCAAAAGCCAGTAAATCTAGTAAATGGTGGTACAGTCTATGACCCGCCCCTCAAAGAATGGGGTACTTAATAAAGATTGTCTGAGGTGCTATCTTGCTTGTTATGTATTTAGGTAGCAATTCAGAGACCTAGAAGAAATACATTCCAGTGATTGCACCCTATCACAGTTCCCTTTGAAGATACTTTTAAAAGAATTAGTAGGCCTCAATACTATCATGGCTATTTAAGATTGTGTTTAAATGCCTCAAGGTCAGGTCTGACCTTTTTCTCCCATGTAGGAATGTAAGACCTCAATCACACCCCAGTGAGAGAATGCACATTTTTTCTCCTACTTAAAAATCCATAATGCCATTAAAAATGAATACGTTGTTGTTAAATAAATGTATGATGCTAAGATTAAATCTGTTTGCATTTCCTGCCCTCTGTCAATTATTAATATTGCCCATAACAGAGAGATTAATACCTACACAGTGGGGTATAAACATCCAGAAAACAATATAAGCTTTTCCTTTTGAAGGAGAATTATTTGCTCAGGTTTCACACCCAACAGGAAGCAATTCTGAAATAAGGAGCCTGGTTTTGCACCTGTCAGCACATGAGCAGAATGAGCTGCTGCTCAAACCTGGTCACAGGGAACTGGCAAGGGCACGGTCCATCAGTGGATAAAACCCATATGTTTGTATCCACAGAGTCAATATGGGAGGAGAAATGTATTTCTGAGGAAAAGAACTGGAGTCAGAAGCTAAACAATTAACATTGCTTTCATGCCCTTCTGTAATTAACATAGATCAAAGAGGACCTGAAACCATCGATTTCACCAGAAACAGAAGACAGCAGAGTAAGCACCAGCACTAACAACTCCACAGCAGACACAAAAGCACCTATTGCAGCCACAGGCACAGGGCTGCAACACCAACACAAAGCAGCCAGAAAAAAACTTTGAAATGAAAGAAGAGAATTTTTACACTCCAAGGACTATCAACATAGGGACAGTATATGAGAAAAGCTGTTCTACAAAGCCAGCAAATACGGTTTACACTAATACAGCTTGTATTTGTTATTGAAGGATGTGATGAGGGAGAAAAACAACAAGGAAGACTAATTCTATGGGTAAAGACATTAAATAGAAAAGGTACACATTAACAGAGAGAAGAAGGGAGAAAAGGAAAATGCGTCATAGTTTTTTTAATTCTGTGTTTACAAGCTGATTTTCTTTGCATGCATCAGCTGCACTGGTAGCAGCACTTTGTTTCTGTAAAGAGATTACATTTAAATCCAGCAGTGATGAGTTCTGTGCTTGGCAGCACCAGGTGAATGTGTTTTGACTTTCCATCTGTTTGCCTGTGAGAAACCAAGAAATACAGGGTGCTTTGCAATTAAGAAGCATAAAACTCAGACACTACCTGGAAAAAAAAGCAGAAGACATTGCTTGGAACACAAGTAAAAAGCAAGAAAAAATAACTCAAAACCATGAAGGTGACATGCAACAGCCATAGCTCTTCAAAGACGAGACTAAGCACTTGTCCACTGCATTTATTCCATTTCCACGACTGTGTTTGGAAAGTGACGCCTGCGTGAGCTACACTCAAGGGTGATGTTAAGGGTAATAAAAGTGCCATGACTACAAATCAGCAAATCAGTACAGCATATGTGAAATATGGAGGAGGAGGGAACTACAAAGCAGGAAAAATTTCCAGCAGGAGATAAAGGACAATAGAACAGATACAGGCTTTTGCCTGTATCTTGTGTTCTTCTGTTGACAACACTGCCTGGTGTCACTTTATCTTTCTGCCCTTTTGATCTGCCAGTTGAAATGCTCATCCGCTCCTTTATATTTTTACACTGACTCCACAGAATCATAGCATATTGGGTTGGAAGGTATCAAAGATACAATCCAGACCTTGTTCTGAGGCAGGATCAAACATATTTTATAATTTGTGCTATTTCCAGGAAACTTTGGATTGGCAACTAACTTCTAGACTGAACTTTGGTGCCATCCTTTTAAGTATGGCGGGTCCAATATGTGTTTTACTTAAGTACAAATAATCACAACAGATGTCAGTCCTTAATGGGATTATTCCATTTCAAGGATTGTTAGGATGGTCTATTATTACGAAGCTGCATTAGCTGCTGTATACTTCGTGCTGATGAAGCACTGGTCTTTATACTGTTTCCTGAAGATCAGCCCTTTGGCTGTGCACACCAGGAGACTAAAAACAGAGTTTATATTCACTAAATAATATATTGTTTGGCACATCCACGGCCTTCCACGTACTATAACTTAACATCATAGCAGTAAGTGATAAATTGGTCAGATTAATCCTGTGCTTTGTTTGAGCATCTTGCCACAGATAATATTAATAAACAAGGTAAGAAATAAAAAGATATTTAAAGCTTTTAAAATAATTCCTATTCATCTGGCTTTACGAAAGACTGTGATCAGTTACAAACTGAATCTTTTCTATTTAGATGCCAATAGCAGTTTACTTTTCATCAGTCTGCCTACAGATGAATTCAGACCCACTAAGAGGCTTTAGTGGCAAAGCTTCTGAAATTTCCATTGAATGCTGCTGCTGAATGTTCACATGTATCTGATCAAAAATTACCATTAAATATTTCTGATAAATGTTTATTAAAAGCTGGAGAACGCCAAATTGCTAAGTGTACTAGCTTAAAGCATTTTAACCTGAATATGGCTTCGTGTTATAGTGATATATTTTCCAGCTATTCCAGATGAAGAGATCTTTATAATCAGAGAACTTCAGAGAACAACCAGTTGTGTCACATAACCTCTGCACTCCTATCTGCTGCCTGTGCCAAAGACAAATGTGCAGCGTCCAGCGAGCGCCTGCCCACACCAATAGCTGTCACTTTAACTATCAAGTGCTCAGCCTTTATTTTTCCCATTAAACTGTGCTTCTTTTTCACTCAGAACAATGCTGCCTACTTTTATGAAAAGCTTGAAAAAGGTTTCATCAAATAAAGCATAATGAAGTGCAGCTGGTTCATTCTTGTCTCTTGCGAAGGAGAGCAAAAGAAGCAATTTTAAGACTGCAGCAAAGAGTCACTTTAACCTGGCATAAATCAGACTGCTCAGAAGAGGTATTCTGGAACTCTCCTGGCTCTTCTTTCCAGCTGTGTCAAGGTTCTAGAACTCATATTGATGCATGGTGGGGCTCATCTCATCAAGTCAGATAGTATTCTTCTTTTTCTTTTGTTTGTTTTTTTTTCTGTCCAAGTTAGCTTCCAGCTGCATGACATACCTAGGACATCTAGCAATGCAAGTCTATGAAAGCTTATGCTGCCCAACAGAGGTGCCAAGAATAAGCTAGCTGAGGCAAAGAAGAAGGTGGGCCCACCACTCCCTGAGGTAGTAGTGATGTCTCTTGGTTGAGAGATCGTTTATAACCACAGCTTCATGTTCAAAAGGCAAAATCCTGTCATGAATGCAACATTCTCTGATGTAATTTCCCAATTTAAGAAGGCAATCTGCTATCTCAAAAGAAAACATCTATTAACTTATAAACTATAAACCTATAAATTTTTAGGTAAAGTTTTGTATGATGTGATGACCTGTGGTAACAGAAGACTAAACTCTGTGACACAGGAGTTTCATTTCAGTTTTACAATTATATTATTGCTACTTCCATACACTGTTACTAACTTCAGGATCGGTGTTTAATTCTAGTAATGACTGTACAGCCTCCTGAAGACCAAATATAATTGCAATCCATTAACGAGAGAGGGGTAGGGATGGAGCTGAAGCTCTGAGCCACTGGTTGTCCCCACTGCTCTGTTTTTCACAGCTCCAAAGCTAAGCTTTCTCAAAAAATAAACCTACTCTAGAGTTCCTAAGTATCACCAGTGCAAGCACACAACACCATTTAGCCTGGGGTCCAGGGATTTAGCAGGCACAAGAATTTAGAGACAAAAAATCCCTGCCTGAAGATACTATAGTCATGGGTCCCCGTTACCCAAAGTCATGCCAATGGGTGCCCGGAGCTCCTCTGAAGCCCTGGGAGCCCTATGGGGGTTCCATAAAGTTTGGTTCAGACCAAAATTGGAAATTAGGAATCCAGGGAAGGCCAAGGAAATGAATGGCCTGTAAATCTCTGGGGATCAACCGGTTTGATCCCAAGGAAGATATAAAGGAAAAAGGAATTAAGAAGTATGGGAAAGAACATATGTGGAAAAACTGCCAAGAAGCAAAACATGAAGAGTCAGGAAGAAAGGGTGTAGGATACAAGAATGAAAAAAAGGAAAGGCTGGGGGGTAATAAAAAGAAGGATTTGGGCCAAAATGTTTGTCAAGCATTCTAAGGAGAAGCAAGACTTGAAAGTAGTTTGTAAGAGCATAATGCAGCAATGTGACAGGGTGGATCTGAGAGCAGCAGTAAGATCCCAAAGACGGTGAGCATCTGTCAGAGTCAGTCTCTGTCCAATTTCACGCTCCAGAGAGAGTGGTGAAGCTCAGGCCACCTCATTTTCCACCCAACCACGTCAGGCTGACACCCTGAGGCACAAAACTTTCCATGTTGTAGGTATTTGTTCCTTGAGCTTGTCACCCCATAATGAACAAGGACCACAGCTAGTCATCTGCTTATTTGAGAGAGTGTTGGGATCCTGACAGCCTGCTAAGCAAGCAGCAAAGCTAGGGAGGAGTAGAAAAGGTGTGGAAAGAAATGTGAGAGATCTCACAGTTAATGTGGAGTGGAGGCAGTGATGTAGTTATAGCCCTACTTTTATTTTCACTTGATGGCACAAAAAGGAAGGTGAGGAGAATCTTTTAAATGAAACATGACATTCCCTTATTAAAGTCTGATTTAGACTTCAGCAGTCTTTCTGCTTTGTACGCGTTTCAGTGCTCCCACACCATGGGCAGCCAAACAGAAGAGATTTAATAAAATAAATTTCAATGGTAATTTCCTGAATAATGAGGGCTTGTTTTCTAAGCAAACAGTCCTTTTGGTGTTCTTATCAAAGATGACAGGGCTAGCCATGTTGTAAATATGAGGAGGGGAGACACAGTCTCATTTATAGACTTAAGTCCTGCTAGGCATCTTTGTTTCCTGAGCAAACACATCTCTTTTTTTGTGGGGACTGCATGGAAAAAATCTCATTATCCAGTTTTGTGGGGGCTGCTGTGGCTGGAAACAACTGCCTTGCTGCCGGTTTGTCAAAAGCATCATTGTTCAGCAATGGGCCCCACCAAGGTCCCAGCATCCATTGTTGCAGCTGGATGCAAGCAGCTTCCACTCACATCAAAAGTGGAGCAGAGTCAGCATTCCCTGCCACATGTTGGGGTGACCTTAGGTAACAAATCTGCTGCACTCCTGGCCTGTGAACCTTGGAGTCACAGGCTTTGTTTGGGTCCAGAGATAGAAGTAAGTAACCCCTTCCAATCAATTACAGTAATCTCTCTTACACACTACGAAGGACATCCCAAGCAGAGTATTTATATTAACTACATACAGCAGGTGGCCTTACATTTGAGGGAAAACTAGAAAATAACTGAACAATCCTCAGAAACATTATTAATAATGCTTCCAGACAAGGAAGTGTGGGCTTCTCTATCTCATCAGCCTGCCACTGCAGCCACAGTTTGCCGTAATAGGATTCAAAGCTCCTCCCGAGATTGTATCTGCCCTCAAGGGTAAATAAACTCAGAGCTGGAACTTTCTGACACAACTTTGTCACTGCCTTATTAATATTGTCAGGCAGTGACCAGAGAATGGGCAACACCAGCAGCATAGCAATTTTAAGGAAACATTTCCCATAATGAAAGTAGCAGCAATGGTGGCCAACAATTACACAAATACTGTTGGGAGGCTTTTCCTCACTTACTTTTCTGTGGAGCCCACTCTTCTCCAATACATAGTGGGAGACTGCTTTGTTGTTGCTGAGTTCAATGGAAAATGCACAGTTGCCACATAATTCAATATTATATGCATTTAGGGCCTGACCCAAAGCCAGCTGACATCAATGGCATAGCTGCTATTAAAACTAGGAAGGACTGTGGTTTGGGCTCTCACAGAGAAGTGTTCCCAAGCATAAAGCTTTGCAGGAGATTATCAGCTAATGAACAACAGCACTGGAGGGGATGCTGTTTGGAAGGTAACATTAAGTTTTCAGAATTACTCACTTTAAAAACTGTGGTTTGGTTCAGGTTTGCAAGTCAGTGTCTACCTAAGGAGAGCTATGAGCATTCATTAATCCTTATAATCCCTTCCAATTCACACGTGTTCATAAGGATGCTATTCTGGTCTTGCCTTGGAGAGATTTTTGGGCCAACTCCCAAAACTGCAGTGTAGTAAGCCTAAAAAAAACCTCTCAGAGGTCATGAGTTTATGCTTAGGTATTTTTAAATGCTTTGAAATCCAGTGCTGCAGTGAAAAGGGCCTGATGCTTGCCAGACTGAGAACACAGCTCAGGGTTTATAATGGTTACCTGGGGTGTGGATTAAGTAACAAGGTACCGTAGGTCCCAAGCCACCTCTCGCACTCTAGCCAGCTCTGCACATGCTCTTCTTTCCACGGCAACGCTCTGGGGTGCATCAGAATATCATGGTCCTCAGGGAACAAAACAAGTTACCTCAATGCCGTGAGCAGGTACAGAAGTAAACACACGCTGTGCCTGGGACCAGCTTTTCTTTCTGGCTGACGGGCCATGGAGATGAGAAGGCAGGACAGTACTGTTGTGAAAGTGACTCTGCCGGTGCCCCTGGCTCCTGCTCGGAAGAGCTTTATCTTTCAAACTAGTGGTTCTTTCAGATATGCAGTTCTCTTCACAAGTGTGTGACAAGGTGTATGCTACGAAAGGCAAAAGCTAATTCATCCCAGCGTCATCCAAAAGCTCATAAAAGCTCTTTCAGTACTAGGCCCGCTTGCTTCTTAGTCGAGGAAGAAGCAAGTCCCTTCATCCAGTGGGATTAGACCACAATGCCTTCCACCAACTCTGCTGGAACAATCAAGCCCTTTTCAGAGCAAATGCTTCGAGAATCAGGAAAGTAAAGAATTCAGTATGTTGAGATATGGTAGGTTTTGTACTGGCAACCTGATAAGAAAACAATTTAATACAGATATGCAGTTGCATCCTTTGAATTCCCATACACTCTTCAGGCAGCTTATGTCACACAGAAGGCCAGCTCAAAGCCTAAATGCAATAAAGACTATGAATGGTTGTTACCTGATGTCTATCTAGGTCCTGGCCATGTGTTTGGAATTTTAGGTGTGTTTGTGAGACTTTGAAGATACACTGGTTTTGTGCTGGCTTGAATGCTGAATTACTTGCAGTGAGGAACCCTTTCTGAATGTCCAAAATACCAACATTTAGCATGGTTGCTATTGAAAGAAACCAAAGATCTCCCGGAAGATTTCTTTACTAAGGCATACATCATCAGTGCATAAAATGGTCATGAAAAGGGTTTCCTTTTGTGACCTTTGTCACAAAACCCTCTGGGCAAAGCAGTTTGCAAAGGGCTGTGCAGGGGACTTTAACTGAATGTCATGCAGCAGTGGTTTTTCTTAAAAAAGTTCAACTCAAACTCCAATAAGCTTCTCTACAAGCTCATTCTGCCACTGTACCCACAAGATTTGGGGGCCACAAAGACACAAAATTTTCCCAGAAAGCTTTGCAGAGAAGTTTGCAAAGACACCGATGACAGAGCTGCAGACACAATATCTGCTGCAACCTCTCCTGAAGGTTCAGGTGCCCAGCAGCCCCATAAGCTGCATCCACCCGAACTGCTGTGTCCTCTTTAAAGAGACCAGGCTGTTTTGCTTTCCTGGAGATACAGGGGAAGGATCTATACGCTCTGCACTGAATGATCTAATGTAATTTGGGGGCAAAGCAGCTATTAATCACTTCTATTGATATACAGTAGCTTTATTAATAGAAAAACTGCCAGCAGTGTCAATTACTCATGATGTATGCATATTCTATACAAAGAATGGAAAACAGACTTCCACCTTCTATCGGAATTGTAATTGGTAGAATAACTTCTGAAATGTGGGATCAGGTTTTAATAATGTTAAAATATTGTTTTGTATCACCCTCGTGCCCTAATTTATCTCTGCCAAACAGCAAGGCAGGCTCAGAGCGATCTGAATGCTGTGATTAACTAGCTTGCTGACTATCTGTGTATTAACATCAGATCCGTGATAGTTTCCCAGTGCCATGCTACATACAGAAGAGGATAAAAAATGAGTTGATCATAGTTTATTAACGGCAGATGGCTTATCTGATGGCAAGAGCAAGCTCTTTCCCCACATCTCCCTAGCACATAAATTGGAGCATTTGGTGGGATTCAGCAGTTTAAACTCTTTTCCACCTGCAGCTGTGAGTGGTTACCATGCTCCAGGGCTCTGCCCCAGACTCCTGCACTACCTGGCAGGGTAGGTGGGTTGGAGAGGGCAGCAGGGATGCATCTGGGTCCCAGTGAGCAGCTGTCCTGCCCCAGAAAGCTCTCTGCATGGTGAGTGCTTTCCTCTCCTGTGCCATGCTGAGGAACCAGTGCTGCCAAGAAATGCTGCAGGGATGGTAAGAGAATGGGTTCCACTGATGCCCGTGCCATCACACCATATGGCTGCTTGTGATTTTGGAGGGCTGGATTTGGTGATCGAGGTCCCCCTTGTCCTTCATGTAAGAGATGAATGGTATTTAGGTATGGAAGATGTTCAAGAGCAAAGCCATCTTCTCCATGAATGCTGAATGCTGTCACTGCGTGAGAAGCCCATCTCACCTGGTAAACCCTTCACTTCAAAACACATAAATAAACCTAAGAAGCTCCACAATGCAGAGGTTTCTGACGCACCAACTACAAGATTTTCTTTGTTCACCGTAGGTATTTTTCCCTTAAAGTGAAACCAAGTTTTCCCTGCGTTAACTTACATGCCCCAAAAGCCCAAATGCTGTGGAGGCTTAATTACAGTTTCACACTGCCAACCCCCTTTGGTGCATCTCATTGTAAGTCGAACTTAACATATGTTTTCAGCAAACTTAAGGCCCTGCAGCAACGACTACAACAACAACTAGGCCCCTGCACAGCTATCCTGCACATCTAGGAGCCTCCAGGAAAGGAATACAAAACATTTTCAGTCAGCTTTCATACCATCCAAATGATGTAATTTATTTACAAGCCACCTTGCATTCCTTTGCTCCTGCCACAGATATGAGGCTGCAGACATAGGGGTGTCAGTCCAGCAACAACGTGCTTGCTGCAAGGACTCCTCACCAGCACGAAGTCACGCATCCCTTGGCCATACATCTGGCATGTTATGAGCCATGTGACTCATAAATATTTCTCACCTTTGGATAAAACAAAGGAGAAAACTGCAACATGTTGAGACAGAATTTTTCTACAGGCAACCCTGCCTTCTCAGCACAGAGAGGCAGCTCAGCTGCTCTTTCACAGCCTGAAGCATCCATAACACCCCTACACCCACCAGGACCAGAGAGCTCATCAAAGCTGACACATTAGGGCTCTGTGTGCTCTTGGCAAAGTCATCTTACCTCCTTAAAACTTAGTAAACCAAGCCACAAAATGAGCTGAAAGAAGGTCCTTTATAAAAAATAGACAAGATTTCTAAATTAATCCAAACAAGCTTTCTTGTGTAACTTAATTTTTTTCCATACAAGACACAGAAGAACATAGCTGTGTGGAAAAATCCCTAGACTAAACAGAGGACACTTTTTTGAACTGTCCACCCCTTCAGAAGAGAACTGAAAAATCAGTTTGGTGCCAGATCACCCTTCATTTTTGTTATCAGGTTGAAGAGGAGAAAAATTTGATGGTTATCATAGAAAGTTAAGAAGCTGGAAGGGCCCTTAGAGATCATCTGGTCCTGAGCCCCATTGCCGTGGGCAGGGACACTCCCACTGGATCAGCTTGCACAGACAATCAATTTAAAAGTTCTTTTAGTTTTGGTGAATCTTGATCAGTTGGAGCACTAGTCTTAGCCCACATGACCATACCGACATCCTAATATCATTTTTGACTGATGTTGTTAACATGAATACCTGTCTTAAGTTTTATACGGCATCTATCTGTGGGATATGAAAGCAGTATGGCTCAAGGGAAGGGAGTAATTCTGAAGTCTCAACATGCAGTAAGAAGTAAGATTCTTCTCCTTTTTAGAAAGTTAATTCAGAAATCCTACAGTGAGGTTAACAGGATTAGTTTTCCAGTTGCCACTGACTTTGCAAGCATAATACCAGATGAAGACTGCAGAGAGGGAGAGGGAAGGAGGGGGGAAACTGACTCTTCAAAATGCTGGTTAATTGCAAAGAATCTGTATTGCTTAAGATGTGACTTGCTGACAGGGAGAAAAATATATCAAAGCACAGAGGAGATACATCAAAATATCAGAATTTAGCTGAATAAATCTCAAGGGATGACAGAGGATACATTGCTTAGAACTCATATAGAGGGATTTCTTGTCCTGCTTGCATCTTGCATTAAGCAGTCTTTTCTTTTTTTCTTTTTTTTTTTTTTTTGTACAGTTGAGTTCTATTCCAGCAAAGGGTGAAGAGGTATTTTCAAGACTAGTCAGAAATTACTCCACACAGATCAAGAGTTGGGATTTAAAGCTAACTGTTGGTGCAGATATAATATCCATGAAAATCAGGTTGAATGGGAGGTGTCTGCCTGCCTGCCCTTGGAGGTGCACTACATTATCCATGTAAATACTACTCTGGAGGCAGATGAACTTCCAACAGATCGGAAGCAGTTGCTTTAAAAATATGAATATGTCACATAGTTTCATATTCTGATGTGAGGGCTGATCCCCTCCTTTGAATTCCCTGCCCTAGGCTAGGGTGAGGTACCAGTCTCACACAAACCTCCTTCAGAGACGAAGGCAAAGAGAGGGTGAGACGTTTTCCCTAGGGAATTGCCTGTACCAAAGCTCACAGCTAAATGCTAGCTAGGAGATTTCCACCGGCCTGAGTAACACTTCCAATTGCTTGAATCAGCTCAATTTCTCCACGCAAAGTTACAGTTCCACCTACTCATTAGCAATCAGCAGAAATCAATACTCTGCATTGGCAACTGACATCCTCCATCTAAAGGATGAACCGTCATCGCTGTGGTGGCTCAGCAGCATCTGAGGTGAGTGCAACAAAGCAGCTGAAGGCTGAAGAAGAACTTGTTCACCTACAATTGATGCCAAAAAGCCTGTTTCAAAATAAAGACAAGGGGAGTTCTGAGCTCAGGCGTGCTGCAGAAGGGCATTTGCTGTCTGTCCCCCACCCACTTACCCCTGTGTCTGGGTAAGAATCTATCTGCAAGCCATCTTGCCCTCAGGAGGAAGCAATACAGAAAAAGCCAGCAGCAATTGCTGGCACAGTGGTTTATCAGAGGAGCTGGTTTTCACCCCAACAGCCTCACTCTGTTCCTGAGGGGCAGTAAACCCCACGTCCCCTCGAGCCTCCATTTGTACATCATTCTGGCGGCTTCTGCATGTTCTGTATCTGTGTGATGGTCCTCCTCCTTCTAAACCTCTCTACCAGAGAACGCGTGGGGAGGATAGTTTGTCACCATCACTTGAGGCTTCCAGTAATCAGAGTCCAAGTGACAATTCAGAGAAAGAGCAGAGCATTCAGATCTGCTCTCAGAGACACAAAATGAGCCACCTGGTGCAATTAATAAAAAATGATGGAACAAGCCTAGGCCATTTGGTTCATCAGAGTTCACTTGGCTTTTCTATTTAATGCTCTATTTCCTCCACGAAGGCAGCTTATGATTTACCAAGTAACACCAGTGTGTTTCTACCTCGATGGCTTTAGCTTGGAATGCCAGCTGAAAATATGTTTTATTCTGTTTGTATGTGCATAGAGACCCAGTTTTGTGGTGAAGACACCTGGTACACACCACCCCTTCTTCCATTGCCTACCTGCTGGGGACTACTACCGCTTTAGGTCATACAGATTCTTAGTTTTACCACCCTCACCACCCTCTAGCCCAAAACTACATCCTACCCCAGAAGTCCTCTGGCACTGGTCTAAAAAAGAGGAATGTGCAGGTGTGTTTCCAACTCATCCACCCCATTACTGCTGAAACTTGGCATGCAGTGTCCCACCCACTTGGAAGAAATATCCTGGAGTTACTCCTGAACTTAAATGCCATGATCTCGAAATAAGAAGGAGAAAAAGTAAGTTTTCACAGTTTTCCATTTAAAATTGATTTCCCCAGTTTTCCATCTGACATTCTTCAGTCAAATCCCAAAGAACTTCTTGACCTGCAACTGTCTATTCATATCAGGGAGTGCATGCAGCATCCCCAAACCTCCCACTGTGTACCAGGGAAATCCGCCTGCTCCAGATCTGCCCTATTTCCTCCTCTCAGTCCCCTGGAGCAGCTGACAGCTTTTAACAAGGAGCTCTTTGTTTGATAAAGTGCTACACTGGATATTACCAGAACTTTTAAAACGGATGTTTTAAAATTCCCCACTGCCTTTGAAATGGGATTTCCCCCAAGGCCTCATAGGGTCCTTTCCCCTTGCCTTAATGGACACAAGCTTCTGCAGCTCTCCCCAGAAAAAGGACTAAATTCAGTTTTCTTCACCTTCAGAAGACTGGCTAGAACAGCTGAAAATGAGGAAATCCGAAGAAATCCGAGCAGGTGCCACATCCTGCTTATCCGCTCCCTGACCATAGCCTATATGATGAAAACAATGCTCCTGCACTGAAGAGTCCACTGCTGTAGCCAGATATCTTAGCAGTGTCTCAGGTTTTGATTTATTTCCTGGAAACTGATTTCTCAAATGTTCAGTTCTTTTGGTAAACTAGGCAACTGCTGCTCCAAAGGCTTTGCTTTGTGAGCTGTTCTCATTAGCTTCATATATTTCATGTTTTTACCCACCATTTTCTTTATATTTTCACATAAAATTCCATTTGCTGTTCAGTGACCCAGTTTCACAGCACATCTGACATCCCTTTGATTTTTTTTTGCTGCCTGCTCTTCACTTACAGGTAAGAGCAAACGTAAGAAGTCTGCAGCTGGCTTCTTTGTGTGGGTCATTTAGGCAGATTAGAAACACTGAAGGAAGCACTGACTCCGCTTCTGGCTTCAATCAATGCTTCCTCTGAGTTTGACACAAGTCCTCTCTATTTTTTAGCAATCCTTTGCTATGTGATACACTGACTGCCTGATCTCTTCAGGTTGAATAGCAACCTGGCAAGTGGCACGTCAGTAGGTTGCTGCAGAACCCAAATAGCATGTCATGCCAAGTCCCATCATTACCCAGCCTTCTTTTTTATGTATGTGTATATGTGCTTGTTATGGCAGAGGCACTAGAAGGGAGAATAAAGCTAACAGAAGGGAGAGGACATGTCAACCTTAACCGTGCTTTCCCTGATGGTAACAACTGAATGGCTTCCAGCAAAAATATTTAGTTATGTTCGTTGTGTGCAGGCTTACTGTCTGAATGCATTTGCTAAGTCACCCCAGTAAGTGGATGCATGTGCATATTTACTCATTTCAGCTGAAATGTTCAGGCGTCTCACACATTACCAATGACTCTGGGGATGCAAAAGCCACCTCCTTCATTTCCTTTCCACTGCCTGGGGAGAGGTGGGAGTCTTGGAGGCAGCAGTGGTGACATATGACCCAGTGATTCCCCTCATCAAATCAGCCCTGTAGCAGAGAGAGATCATCCATTTGCTCAGCCACCTCAGGGCAAAGCTGCAGCTGGTTCAAAGTGGTTGACACTGGAAAGAGAAGGTGCCTTGGTCACGATGGGTCAGGTAACCTCCCCTGTCTGCTTCCCTTGGCATGTAAATCCCAGCCTGGGGAGGTCTCTGCACTCGCCCCCGACGTGGCTGCAGTTCCGTCACCTGTGGGGCTGCCCCAGTCAGAGGGGCTGTGCACCCAGGTTGCCCCACATGGCTTTGCACCACGGCCAGCCTGAGCCCCCTCCACCTGCAGCTCTGCACAATGGCACCGGCAGCACACACAGAGATGACCCAGGGGACAGCTGTCTTGGGGGTCTCTCCTCTTCCTTCTCTACTAGCAAAGCCATGTTCATAAGGGTACTTTACATTCTCCCCCAGCTCCATATGTTTTCAAGCCCCACACAAGTTGTCTGTCTCTTCACGTCCCTTTTGATCCGCTGGGTTTCTGGAGCAACTCCTCCTGTGCTTTGCAGATCATCATTCACTGGGATGTGGATGGGGATCCTTCAGCTGGGATAACACCACACTGCAGGAAAAGATAGCTCTGCCTTTCCGAGCATTTCCTCCAGAGCATTCCTCTCCCTGCTTTCAAGATCTCTCATCTCCTAAAAACCCTCAGGCTTTTTCTTTCACAGCTCTATATTCTTTTAATGTAAGCATGAATCAAATTCTGTTCTTTGTCACTCCCATCTCTAGACCCAGAGTCACAGAGGAGATTTACGAAGTTACACTGGATTTACACCAGGATAATGAGAGACAAAATTGGCCCTTTGTCTTTATATTTTAACTGCTTCCCATCATATTTTTTATTTGTGGCAGTGTTATTGTTAGATTTACTTTGATGTTCCTGTTTGAAATTCATTAATCTACAGCACGCTTTAGGAAAGCTCTTTATATTTGCTCTCTTCTTGGAATATGAAATTACTTTGCTTTACAAAGTATGTTATAATATTCTAAATTTATGACATTACTATTATCTGAGGAATCTCCAGCTATTCATGCATATTCCCCCTTTGTTTCAGGCCCTTCAAAGTTAGTACAGCTAATTCTACATTTTCTTCTCTTGGCATCAGTTGCACACTATACTGAATGCTATTAAATTACAGACCCCCACTCCTTTTCCTGGAAACTTGCTGGCTGGCAGGGTAAGATTAGATCTGGATATTATATGCAAGGTTTTTTTAACAGCTTAGCTTTAAGATGCAGATACTATATGAAGCTTCAGTGTGATGCTGTCCCTAAAAGCATTTAAAAAATTACATTAAGTAAAATGATGTCACTTCTAATCAGAATTTTTATCCCTTTCTTTCCTGATTAGTGCAGCCTTTAGCAGATTTACTAAATATCTCTGCTAGCTCCAACGGCTTCACCTCATGGCATCTTGAGTCAGCATTTCTGGCAGGAAGCACAGCCACCGAGTGAAATTCATAATGTAAATTAGCATTCAGCACTGGAACCAAGGAGGTCATTAGCAAATGTTGCCAAATGACCTGTGGCAAACCCACTTCCTCACCAGGCCTGCTTTATTAATCCCAGAGGGAAGGGGGAAAAGCCTCCTGATGTTCAGCTGGACAGCTTGGCAGGGGCAATGGCAGCAGCTCTGCTGGGCTGTGCCGGGTGGTGCCCATGCCACCACGTCCTGTAGAGGGCTATTCATGCCTCTCTCCATGCCCAGTGGTTCCTGTGACAGTAAATAACACAGTCCTGGTGGCAGGGAGCCACTCCCCATGGAGGACACCTCTTACCCTTGTATCCTTCAGAGGAGCACACCCCGACACCTCCCACTCATTCCCCATCTTTTCGAAATTAGGTAATTCAATATGTTTAATATAATGTGTACTGTAGCAACTCAGCTATACACATGTGACGTAGTGCATTTGTCAATAACTGCATTTTTGATAATTTTCTCACTAATTTTATCCATGCATGACTGCATTTACGCATGTCAAAACTTTTATTTGTAACCTAACTGATAAAAGCAATAAAAACCCATCTACGAATTTGTAGGCTACAAATTCATTCTCTCAGAGGTCCCTATGTAAAGTCCATGCAGTTGCTTTCATAGCTTTATTTCCTTTGGAAGCAAATAATTTTTTTTTTAATATATATAATTATAAACAAATATAATTATTTTTTAAAAATACCTTCTGAAATATTTAATGCCAGCAGGGAGCTCATTAGTTATTATTTGCTTTGCTGGGAAATGCCAGGTGCAGAGCAGATTGCTGTCCCTGGCCAAGTCAGGATGAGAAGATCATCCAGCCCAGGACTTCGTGAGATGGGCCAAAGGAGAATGCTGGCAGACTAGTACGACTCCAGACAAAACATACTGAAATATTTGTGCAGAAAACATAGCCTTATCCTGTAACAAGAGGTCGTAGCTCAGGGATTTCCCAAGTCAGCGAGTGTCCACATAAAGGTTTACAGTCACTTTCTGCAGCACTGCCTTTCCCCCACCCCTTGCCCAGGTGCTGGGGCCTCGGGGCACTCCCACGCTGGTGGCAGCTGCCAAGATAAGCAGGTGCCACGTAAGGTCACACCCTGTGTGTCAGAGCAGGCTAGAGAGAAGATTTCTCCTGTGACAGACTAAGGCAGATCAGCCCTCCCTGTGCCACGTCTGTGTCCCATCGAGCTGCTGACAACCTGGCCCTGCTGAAGGAGATTTCCTGAGATGGTGTAAAATAAGAATACTCTCTGTTTGCTGCTGGCTGTTTCTCCATGGTGCCTTCACTGAAAGGCTGGGCTAGAAGCAGTGAGTTCCCAAAGGTAGTGATGGTGACAGCAAGGGTGGATGGATGGATGGATGGATGGGTGGATGGATGGATGGATGGATGGATGGATGGATGGATGGATGGATGGATGGATGGATGGATGGATGGACGGATGGATGGGCTGCTTGCTCATATACCCCTCCACTGCCATCAGCATGGGAGCTGCTCTCACCAGGGCTTCCCATTTACTGGCGATGTAGATTTAACTTTGGAGGCTTCACCCATAGCCCTTGTTTGAAGCCCATGCCAGCCATGGGAGTGGAAGCCATGCAGGGAACAGGGGGTAATTAAAGCCGAATTTTGAAGCAGAGGGATTTCTCCTCCTCCTTCTCTCACTCTTTCCTTGACCCTAAGCCCTGGGACAATCTCTCAGAGCAGACATAAAAGGCCAGGTTCCTGTCCCTGAGTTTACTTTAAAAAGTGCAAAGGTGGCAGGACGGGACTGATGGTGTTGCTGAGCTGCCAGGTGACATGGGATGGCTTCAGGACTCCAGCACACGCTGTCTCTCTGAGCCCCTCCATGAGCAGGACCCCATGCCGTGCACAGCAGAGACCCAGAGCCTCCCTCCCACCCAAGAGACATCAGAAGGACTTGGCACTCAGACACCCATAGGGCAGGTGAGAGGCTGCACACCCTCTTACATTACCTTCTACCTTACAGTCAGGACACGCAGCCCAAAAGATTCTCAGAGTCTTAATTAAATGCATAAATTGTATGGAACAACACAAAATGCGTCTCCGGCTTTGAAGGACTATGACAATTTCAGGCAGATGGCAAGAGAGGAATTAGCACTTCTCGCAGCACCCAGCCAGAACAGATGCAATACATAATGAGGGTCAGGCAGCAGCACACGGCACAATTCCCTTTGCTCTCCCAGCAAACACAGAAACGCTAAGTCACTGTGTCACTACAGATTTTGTTGCTGGAAACACGACAAGTGTCAATTGTCAAGGTAAATTAGTAATGCTGCATAAGCAGGAGCTGGAGGTAGAAAGGGAGCTGTGAAAGAGGCAGCTCTAGAGACACAACGCTTCTTAAAGCAGTTTCTCTAAACTCTTCCTTCTCCCGTATGCATATTGCTGTTTGTGAGAGGTGCAAAAAATCAGTAACTCCCTCTGAGATGGTTGTTTGTTTTAAATTCCTAATGGGAAATATATTAAGTTAATTAAAATTGTTACAAGGGCAGTGATTCATGAGGCATCTGACTGCAGAAGAATAATGCACCTACCTGGCTACCTGTCTTGTTGGTCCATTTCTTTGTGAATTGCAGTATTTTAACTCATGAAACAGTAAAACATCAGAGCAAAGCAATGGAAAGTTACCGTGTGCTTAACTGTGCAAGAATTATATTCAGTAAGGAAAAAAGTATAGACTTAATTTGTCAGCAGGTATAAAAATAGATCTTGAGGCATTATCTGAACTTAAGAAAAATTTTTAATTGGCTGCCTGGGGCCCTCCAGTATTTTCATTTTTCTAAATGAATTACGGTATATTCATTATACAATAGGTGACTACAAGTGTGGAAGTGTTCTGTGCATTCATTCGGTGGTTCATCCACAATCTGAAAAACAAAGCCAACCAGGTGTAATGAGAAATCCCTGTTTAGGTGGTTGAGTTCCTTCTTCTTTGTTCTGCTTTTCTGCTGGCAGTATTTGAAACCCAAATTTGCATGAGTGAAAAATCTTCCTTGGAAAAGCTAACTCACACTTTGGGGTTCCAGTTCCTTGCCAAATAATTCAAGCTGCTTAAATGGATTTGCAAGGTGGATGCTCAAATGCAGATTAAAATGTGAATCCACTTCCCAGAAAATCATGTAATTTATAAACGAGAAATCCTCAGACCTTGAGGTAGCCAAAGTGACTTGGCTTTTAAAGGAGATTACCTACAAAAGGCTCTGGCTACCAATCTGCTGGAGACTGGATGTGCAAGTCTTAAAGCCCCAGAACAAAAGATCAAAGACTGCCTCAGTCAAGCAAAATATTCCAGTGCTGGGTAAAGAACTTCTGCTCTGCAAATAGCATTTTCCCAAATTCCATATCACAATTCAGATCTTCTGACAGGTGCAAACACAGGCTGGAAAAGTGTGAGAAAACATGTCCCATGACTTGTGAGAATGAATTGGTTACCTGAGCATATTCAGCACCTTTGAAAACTGGGGTACAGGGGCGATAATGCTTATGAGAGCACAGACATAACCTTAATACAAGGCAGTGCTAGTTAATGGCAGCACTTCTAAGGCAGGAGCCTTTGAGGTGGAGCTTTCAGCTGTCCAACCACCACACAACCCTAAAGGGGCAGCTCTGCAGACCAGCTCCCCAGCTGTGCCCCAAAAAACTGCATCTCCACCTTCTCACCAAGCCCCACACCACTACACAAGAGGTCGTATCTCTGGACACAGCGGAAAGGTGAGGAGGGGCAAGGTAAGGAAATGCTTATCCAAGAGACATCTCCGGTGGGCATGGCCACTGGTGGGGACAACCCCACCCTTGAGAGAGGCAACAAGTACTCAAAAGTCCCCCTATCTACAAAGGCTGTCACAGCCGCTTCGTACTTTCCTGAGTCACCCCACCAGCATAAAGACCTCAGGGACCAGATTCCCATCATTCCATCTGTGATGATTTTTTTTGTGTAAAATGAGTGCAAAAGGGCTTAAAATGTGAGTGAGGTTTTAAATAGCCCTCAAGGCATGAGGGAGACTGAAACATCTGGCCGCTCATCTTCTTCCATCTCAGCCAAGTGCCATATATAATTATGAGGACAGGCAATAAGCAGACAGGAATAATAAGAGAGGAAAGCAAATCTCTTCAAACCTGAACATGAAATCAGAGCACCTTCATCCTCCAGTGGTTCAGGCAGTCCAGTAAAAGAGTCACATCGAAGAGGCTTTGAATCTGTGTCTTGTGACATGTGCTATCAGCCCAGCACAGAGCATCAGCACTCAAATAATTATTTTCCCAGAAATCAGCACCAAATCACAGTAGAAGAGAACTGAAGAATTTCTACAAAGGAACATTAACTGGAGAGCTAAATGATAAACCCTGCAATGTTGACATAGTCTTCTTGCAACTCCCAACAAGCATATTTTGCATTCCAGCTGACTCAAGGCATGTCATGGGTAGTAGGTAAGAGCACTCAGCATGCCACAGAGAAGCCTGACTTTGAAACAGCAAGCTCCGGAATACTCACTGGAGAGCTAACACATGTCTCCAGAAGAAGGAGCACAGTGGGGCCTTTCTGCACTGCCCTGCTTTCTGCCTCTTCCACTAGTGCTCACAGCAGGGGTGGAGAGGAAAAAGAAGAGGAAGAAGAAATTAGTGCAATAAATGGCAGCCAGCCCTGCAGCATCAAGATTCTGTACAATCCTCATATTGAACCACAAAGTCACAAGATGTGGCTCAAAGAAAATCCCTCTGGCCCACTGTACCTGCTGGCTTTTGGTATGGTTTGTGTCAAAAAGACAAAAGAGAGCAAGAATACTTCAAAGCAGTATGGTTTATTGTCAGGTTTACAGGAATGGGTTAAATCATAGTGCCAGATAGTGCAGTGCTTGCACTTTTAATAACGATTTTTCACGGGTTTTTTTCTGCTGTCATTTGCAGTGCCTTCCCTAGGGAAATCATTTCCTCACCTCTGTGATGGTGGCATGAATGAAGACTGACCCCTGCCTAGGAAGCCACATTTATTATGTAAGGTGACTGCATCCATAAAATAAAAGCCATTTTTGGCCAGAATTCCTTCATGTCTCACTTTTATTCCCTCTTACTACTTCTGTATTTTTCTCTGTCACTATCCTAGTAAATTACATTCTATTTTACCTTTTATTTCACTGGACATTTTTATAAAAATCTAATTCTCTAACTTTCAGGCTGTATCTTCTGTATGTCTGTGGTCGACAAAATTTTATCTTTATAATAAGTAACCTTTGGCCAAAAATCTCTTTCCAGTCACTCCCATGCAAACCCAAAATAATCCACCAAGAAGCAAAACTCAGCACCTAGACTGGGCACATCTGAAAATGCTTTGATGTGAAACAGTTTTCTTAGATGCAGACTGATTCTCAAGTGAGTCTACACCAGTAAGCTTAAGGAAGATATGTACTTTTATACGTGCAATACATCCCACCAGTAAAGAGACTCTGTGGAGAGTTACTACAGAGTAGTGAGAGCACGGTAAATTTGTGCATGAGCCTTATCTTACCTGGGCAGACAAAAGCTTTTATTATAACCCCCATTCCACCAGTAAGTCTTGCCTATAAATATTAGTCACACAGCATGGAAGAATCAATTTTTATGATGATGACAAACTAAAGCACACAATTGAGCACTTATATGCGAGTTGCCTTTGGGCCTTTTGATGATTCACAAATTAGTCCTGACCCTCCTGGATCTAACTTTAAATATCTCACTTCAAATGTTTCTACTCTTTCAAGTACTCCTTAACATAGCTAGAATTCTAGCTACCATTCTGCCTACCACTAGGCAATGATTTGACACAGCCTCTGAGTACAGAAAAATAGATGTTTTCAATAGTAGACTTTCAGTTCCTGTATTCACAGGAGAAAGATTGGTTTTATTTAGTTTCATGTTGTAGGACCAGATTTCTTCACTTCTATTCAGACTGAGTAGTCCTTTATTTTTCCAAGTAGTTCTGTTAAAATCAAGGTTGCTTTTCTTTACTCTGTCTTAAACAGAAGTAGACTACATCATCTGAATTATTTCGGTTTCACATACAGCTGTTCCTTCTAGTGGCATAATCTGATTCTTCCCATTGTACTAAGCCACTTCACTTAGGCCTGTTTATGTTGTACTGGAGCTCAAGGCATATCATCTTAAGTGTTATGCTCTTTGTATAGACATGATCTGTCACCCTGGATTAATTTTAGGACGTTCTGAGTAGATCTTTGGCAAAGCCTCTTTGAAAACAGTAACAGCTTGTCTGAGTTTCACAGTTTGGCAAGAAATAGACACACACAGGACATTTGTGTGTCTTTTAGTGAGATGAGATCTCACTTCTTTCTCTTTCCTCCACAATGCTGGGTAAGTGCAAAGATATTTTTAATGTACCTTTGTGAGGAAAAGATTACCAGGGAATATTTTGTTTGGATTTTTTTGCTAAAATCTTTGTTTTCAGGGACACAGGCATTTAGGATATACCTGAAAGTTTCTTCCTGCTCATTCTGGTTAGGTATGATAATTTTCAACCTTTGGTTCATGAGTTTATTCCCTAATCAGGGCTACAGCACATGTCAAAGCTGTTCACTTTGAATGAAAAGCTTTTCCAGACTGAAAACTCAATTTACTCCTGCTAGTGACATTAAGATAAGCAGTCCCTCAAGGGGTCCCAGTCCTTATCTGATACACTGTGTTATTTGCAGGCTCTGGCAGAAATTAAGTGGAGTTTCATGTACACACACTTGGGACATGTGTACCCTATTGAACAGGAGCTTTCATTTGCACATCAAATGAAGCTTTCCTGTAGCTCAGTTGAGCCCTGTTCACTTGCTAAATATCATCCCTGTTACAAGAGGCTATGATAATGGCATGCATATATATCCTAAAGACAAAGGATTACTGCTCTGCAGGAGGTGGCTATCAATCCCTTCCCTATCGTCTTGTATAATGAATTTCCTGTAACAAAGTAATACCTTTTTATACCTTTTTGAAAAATGAGTTATCCCCTAGGAAAGCTTCATCAGATATCCTTCACAGCCCCTACTACAATGCTGAGATCAATTATTGATGTTAGCGGCACCGAGGAAGTTGAGGTAGGGTGCCATGCAAACCCAGAACATGTGCCCATGCACACCATGTACGTGTGTACGCCTTACTGATGTATGCCCCTACCATTCCCTTTCTCTCCTGCTATTTAACCTGATCCAGTCTTTCCTTCACCTTTACACTACAAAGATGCATGCTGCTATGTCTGAACAAGGCTTTGTGCAGACTTTTTCTGGAATCAAATGTAGGCAAGTCCATATGAGGACAAGATTCGTACTCACGTGAAGGAATTAAGAACAATAATACAAGTATATTAAATTTAACACTGAAATTGAAGTCATTCAACCAAATTAAACATATAAGTAGGAGCTGCCCTTGAGCCTGGAAATGGCCTTCTTTCCACTTAAAGGAGAATTAGCTGTCAAAGCTATCTACCACCAACACACCAAGAGAACCAAGAGTCCAGAGAACATTACACTTGAAAAGGTTTTAAAAGACTAAACAGGCAATTTGTTTAGTCAGAAACAGAAGGGTTTTTTTTCTGAGTCTTAAACTCAGAAACAAAAATCCACTGGGGAGCTGGACTAATGAAACCTACAGAGTGTTGCTTCAATTCACCTCCTAAATATATTACCAGAAACATCTAGACAATGTAATAGAAAAGAACAGTATCTTCCTGGAGATTTTTCAGTAATCTCCCTGCACTGAACGGAGACTGATGTCAGTCTCATGGCATGATGCAAAATTGTTCAAATTACCCTCAAAAAGGGTATTTCCATTTCTTAAAATAGCTTCCCTATTTTAGAATAATTTCTGTATAACCATATGAGACAGCCTAAGATAGTGTTAACTTCATACCTATTGAAGATTATAAACATCACCATAAGGAGCCAAGGTCAAATGCTGTGTGAAAACTGAGCTTGGCTTTACATAAATACAGTGAGTATTCCTGACAGTGGTGGGGGTCAATGTCCTTTTTGATGGAAGAACTGATTGCTGTAGGACTAGATAACTTGCACTCACTTGGCCATGGGAAGTCTTACCTCCCTCTCTAGGTGATTTGTCACCTGGAGCTCAGGATGTGCACTATAGATCATGAAAATTCTCGGTGGAAGAATTTCTGAGTAACAGAAGAAACACAGCAGGTTTCCTAGGTAATTAGGAGAAGACAAAAGTAGTAAAGGACTGAACCACAGTATAAGCAACAGAGAAAATTAAATACTTGTTCAAAGTGGGCAAGGACTTTACTAGATAAATGTCAGATTATTATATATGCTAGATCAAGCTTTATGACAATGTGATGGGGATCAATAACAATTATACCTCAGAGAATTTCAGTGCTTCTTTTCTGTTTTTACTTCAAGTCAGATCCCACAATTTGTTCCTTAGAGTAACAGAATGCAGTATTTCTTTCCTAGAGGAGAAGACTGTGCATCCATAGCACAATCCCAAAGCTGGGAAAGTACACACAGGATCTAGTTTTTCCATGAAATATCCAGTATAGATAACAAACTGTCTCTTCAGTTTTTCCCAAAATCAGATGATCACCCAGTCTTTTCCATAACCTGTCAAAGCTCGTGAGAAGGGATGTCAGTGTCATGACCTCCAGCTATTGGAAAAGGATGATGAGGTACAGAGCTATGAAAAGATTTAGTCACAAGCACCCAGGAGCTGATTAGAAAAGAAAGAAATCCTGCTTTCCAGGCAATCTTTTCTCCAACTCTTGGGCTTGTATCCCATGCAACTGGCAAAGGCAAGGCAAGGAAGTCTACAGTACATTTTTGAAGATCTCACTTGAGCCTGTGTTCTTCTCTGAGCTCACACCTAACTCAGCAAGATCCAAAAGATGCCCGAAGTGCTACTAAATGGGTTAGCCTATGTGATGGAAGTCACTTGGTTTTCCTCTGAGCAAGAACTAAAGGCTACAATCAGACTGCCTATAACAAACTTCAAATTTCTCTCATCTCAGTGAAGTCACTCAGAATCAGGCAGTCCAGTTAATTACAGCTTGAGTCAACTGCCTAAACATAAGCATTTGGTGCCACGCAGAATTCCCTAGGGTATCTCAGACCGTCTGCACAGGCCTGGCATGTGTGACATAAGATTTGTGGGAAATCCATGTAATTCTGGAGTGGCAGCTAGAGGCCAGGGAAGATTCCTTAGGGCATCTCAAATGATGCTAAACACCTGTGTTAAGGCAACAGAATGGAGATTCTCACCCCCCAGTTCTCTGTTGCTTGATCCCTTCTGCACTTCTGAGCTTCTCCAGAAATTGCATGGAAAATCCTGCCACTGGGAGTCCAAAGAACTTTATATCCACTTTGCAGAAGTATAAATAATTATGCAAGGCAGGAGAGAAATCAAGCCTGTTTTCTTCCCACCTCGGAGAGATATGAGAAATACACTCTGAAGAGTTAAATATTTGAGTCGGATTAAATTTACCATGTCTGCAGAATTTTCTATCAAAAGGTTACCTCTGATATAATGTTTCAGCCTGCAGACTTCTGCTTCCCAGCCAGTAAATTCTGTTGTAATAAACTTTTACAATATGCATCATTATAGGAAACTTAAATAGGCTTAGCTCTTGAGCGAGAATCACAAAGACAGTAGAATAAAGGGAAGAAATGCAAGGTGTCTGGCTTCTTGAATATTTAAGAAAAGGTTCTTCTTTATTAAATAATGCATGTGAGGAGAGGGATTTAGAATTCTGAATTTTCAAGGTCAAGGTGGAAGGAGGTCTGCCTGGAGAGCCACAAATTCCTGATCTCAGCCTTTGCCTCTGCCTCTGTCTTTGCCAGATGGCCTTGTGCAAATCAGAGGACTACCCAACCACTGAGCCCCTTAGTTCCAACTGCGACTGAGCCCCTGGGGCAAATGGGTTGTTAATACTCACCCCTCTCAAAGAAGAGTCATGGCAATCGCTCTTTTTATTCTTCACCATATTGTTCTGATATCTGTGAGGACAGGCTTAGAAAATATAAATGGCTCAGCTTTACAGCAAAATGGTTGCCGGTGGTTTAAAAGTAAAATTCAGAACCACTTTTCTGCTTATAATGAGCATTGCAATGCAGAATGGGCAGCTGCAGAAAGTCCAAATGAGAGACAGGGAGGAACAGCCTCCTCATTATTACGATGGTTTATGGAGACATTTGGCCTCAGATATATTCTCCTTCCTATTCTGCTGGTAATTCATGTGTTTAAAGTGTAATACAATTGTCCACAGAGACCACGTTACACTCTTTTCCAAAGCTCTAAGCATGTTGGTTACTTAACAGACCTTCTGTCACACATGGGTGATGTAAAAATTCCCTTCCTACAGAAGAGTTACATTACCTCTTACATTTGTTTTAGAAGAAAGGATTTATATCCTATTTTGTTCTTCGTGTACTCTTGGAACATCAGCTATCAGCCCTGGGATGGCTAGGGAGCATACATCAGCCAATATTGCATTTCATGGCCTGGTAAAAACACAGAGAAAGACAGCTGATCCTCACCATGTATAATGTGGAGTTAGACAGGGGTTGACAAAGTCCACGCTCTTAAAATAACAAATCCTTCATCCTGTCTATACAAGGAATGGAGGAGAGGCACTGCACCACCTTCAAAGTCTTCTGAGAGGCAGAAGGAGGGAAATATTAAGACAGAAAAACTGTCCTGATATACTCCTTTTCCAATTATTATTCTGCTTCCCTCCCCCCGCCAGCCTGCAGACGGTTGCCTTAACAAGCAATGCCTAACATTCATCAAATATTAGATTCCTTAGGATTTTCTCTCCTCCTATTGTTCAACAGCAGATTTCAGCTATTCAGGAGTCTGTGGGTTCACATCTGGCTTGGCTGTTTGGGTTGCTGTGCATCTCTGGGAGACTTAACTCCTTCTCTGAGCACACAGAGATCCCTGGAGTGAGAAGAGAGGAAGAGAATAGCCTGAAACACCTCTCATGATTTGCATTTCTGTGTCATTTGCAATCAACAAGAGACTCTGGTGCCCTCCATTTAAGATGCTGGATTCCTTCCCACTAGACTCGGTAATACACTTAATTCTTACAACACCCTGACACTTTAATTTTTTTCTGGCAGTGCTTATTCTAAAGGTCAAAGTCCTCACTGACTTTCTCAATTGGCAATACTATTTTATTTATTTTTTTTTAAACTGCAGAAGGCACACCTCTCATCTGTCCTGAAGCACTTTTACAGACACAAAGGAAATACAGTCCACAGGGCAACCTCTATAAATGAGTACCAACAGGGATTCCCCAGATTAGTCCTTCAGAGAAATCCGTAGTAAACGAACAGACCTGCTGGTTGAGAAACTCAAAATATGACTCAGATGCAGAAGTGACTGTCAAAGCAAAGGGTCCCACAAGTTCCTATCCAGGAGGCAGAAATATATAAATTTTTAGTGTGAGTGACATTTATTGGTGTTGGTTCCGACTAAGGGAGACAAAAAAAAGAAAGTATGTTCATTAAAGTCCCCACTCTGGCTTTGCAACTTCATTTTAAATCTAAAACACTGCCTGTCAAGGGACAGGGAAGGGGACTCATTGAAAGGTGAACTGTGATCTGTCCTTCGATGTACGTTAAGTGCTGCCGCACTGAAGCCAACCGAGGCCAGAGTCTGCCCTTGTAAATCTTGGTAGGTTCTAAGCTGACATGCAATTTACTGTGAAAGGGAAACTCAGTTCTCCCCAGCTTTGAAAAAGGAATAAGGGCTGGTGGCCATTGCAGATCCTTTTGCCCCTAATGGTGAGATCCAGCAAACTTTGTTGAGGTCTGCAACAATAGACCTCAGTTTTGCTGTTTTCTGACACTAACTCTCCTGAAAAAGGTAGTAACTATTCAAAGAATTTGTATCTCATAATAAAATGTAAGCCAGTGAAGTCCCTAATTTACTCACATAGGCAAATTAAAAAGCTTTGGCTTGGCCTAATGTGTCACTTCTTGCAATATTCCCCGCACTGTAGGTAATGAAATGTTACCAAGAGTGATGCTCTAAAATCTGAGCCTGGGGATGAAATATCCTCAGTGCAATGTAAAATACAGGGCCCCCTGTGTGGGAAGCTAGTGTTCCCCACCAAGTGACTCTCCATCCCCCTGTTCTCACTTCTTGTCAACTTTTTCCAAGATTTTTGCTTCAAAATGATTCATCTGGAGGTGCCGTCCCATGCAAAGGAAGGCGAAGCTCCTTTTAAAAACACATCAAGGAAAACAGGTCCTCACCCTCACTCGGGTTTGCAAACCAGTTCAGTATTTACCTTTGGCAAGGGAGGAAGGGAAGTGTTTGCAAGCCTTTGTTTTAGCACATTTGCCTTCCCCGCTGCTGGGAGGTGCAGACTTTGTTCTGACTGTGGGCTGAGCAGCAGAGTGCAGGTTTGAAGAGTGCCTTTCTTCTTGGCCAAATCCGTTGTTTGGAAGCTGGCAGCTGCTGCTGCTGCTGCTGCTGCTGTTGCTGCTGCTCCCATAATAGCTGAGTTTATTGCTGCCCGAAGCAAATGAGTGAGTAGGAGGAAAAGTAGGAGGAACAGAAAGTGCCATTAATCTACTCTTTGCTGAGTTTGTGGGGGAAAAAAGGCAAGTATAATTCCTATAGGCACTCAGTATGGCAATGAGCACGGCAAAAGCAGTCAGATATCACATACGAGCATATTAGGATGAAGAAGGCAAAGGAGGTCGCAGATCTTCATAGCCTAGGACGCCTCTCACCAGGCTCTTCTGTACCATGGGTCTCACTCAGGGCTGCACTGACTCCGTGTTGCCTTGCAGGTCCTGTGGCAGGACCTGGTCCCACACTTACTCCATCAAGTCAGAATGTGGCCTTGTCTCCCTGCAAAGTTAGAGCTCTCTTCTGCAAAGCACAGAGGGTCAGGTCTAAAAGATATATATTAAATAAAAACAAGAAGTATGAAGGTATTGCTTTATCTGTAAACAGCTTTGCTCCTAGATGTGTCTGCTCACAGATATATTATTATCTCAAGTTATTTTCTTAGACATGACTATCTACCAGTATTCTGTACATGAAGGAAAATGCAAAATGTAGATATCTATCTTTTACTGAAAAGGTCACTGAAAATTACTTTCCAAATGAAGCGAAGTTCATAAAAATGGGAACTTATTTTGCAATCAAAATAGTTAATGTAAGTGTTTTTTAATAAACCATTGATAGCTTTCCTGCTGCACTGGCCATTTCTCAACATAGTTCTGCTATAATAGAGACCACTGAAGGATATCAAAAAGACGAAGTATTCAGGAAGATACAATATCTTTTGTTAAACAAACTGATTCAGTAGTGACTTATAGGCAGGCTTTTGAGTATCCCAGCTTTTCTCCAAGTAATATCCAAAAGAGAAGCAAAGTGGCTAGCCCAGCAATGGAAACATCACATGATAAAAAGCTGATTCATTTGAGACTGAAAACCTGCACTGATTAATGTAGAAGGAAGCCCACAAGTTCTCTGTAAAGTCATCAAGGGTTGGAATGCAAAAGACAAGGTGAGGGAGCAGAGGGCACACAAGGCATAATTTTTTGGCTTCAAGGCATGCAGATTACAGGTAGAACCCTATACTGCAAGTTTCAGACTCCTATCTCTGTGTAACTTGTAATTACATGATTTATTAAGGAGTTTTTTCATGTTTGAGTTGACAAAAGGAGATAAGTGAGGTCATTGAAACTCCACAGCCACTTCATGCTCTTGAAGCATATTGGGAATTGTGGCACGAGAGTCTGCACAGAGATGAAGTAGAACTATTTGTTTATGTTGTTGCTGACTGAATCCGCTGCTGGCATCACCATTTAAAATTTGAAGTGTATTTAAAGTGGAATTGACTCAACCAAAACATCCAGCAAATCCCCAGAGATACAGATGCAGAACAACAGTGGCAAACTTCCAGCTGCCATAGCAGGCATTCAAAATCCTCTGGAAATAAATCACTTAAAGGCTTTAAAAGGATAAGAAACAATTGCCAAGCCAGACAGATCTCAGGGCCAGTTCCTGAAGGCCCCAGACATGCATGACTTCAACTGATTTCTAATACTGTTATTTTTCCAGGACAGGCATTATGAGATGCCTGCCTTTGTTCAAAGGTTGATGACAATTGCTGCCTTCTACCCCAGCACTGTGGTTTACATGAGGATGTGTTTGGTTCAAATGAAGGGTCTGCCTAGCCCAGTTCCAGCCTTCAGCAGCACCATAAGCCATATCCATCGAAAATTAAGAAATGAGTGAACATTTACAACATCTCCCCACACACTATCTCAGCTTCTGACTCTTTTCAACTGAGCCGGTTTTCTAAACCTCACGTGCTTCACCTGCCTAATGATCCTTTTTAAATCTCTCTTTCAGGTACTTACTCAGTCTCTCCTTGAACTTTCACATTCATAACATCCTTTGGCAGGGAGACCCATGGGTTCATTGCCTGTTATACAGAGAACCACCTTCTTCTGGTGGTTTTGAACCTGTCTCCCCAGTAGTCCATCTGAGGGACATTCATCCTTGCCAAGGATGAAACAGTCAATGTTTAGCCCTTATCCACCTTCTCAGTATCCAGGATTTTGTGGTTCTTCAGTGTAGCCTACCAATGTAGAGTTTTTCCAGTCCTAGTCCTAGCTTCTCTCCTGTTCTTGGCCCCACAGCCAGGCAGAGACTGCGATTTTGCTCATACATCTGCCAGACAGGTACAGGTGAACTTAAAGATGGAAGAAGGCCTAAGCACCGAATTTCTGCAAAGGAGAAGGGATCAAACCCAGCTCCACGTTCAGAGAAGCCTTGCTAGATGGCATATGGACAAGTCACAGCCCAGGTTTTGGTGATTCCCAGTCACAGGACACAGGACCGCACATCTTCTGCCTCATGGGGCAAGGGCTTCTGTCTGCAGTATGACCCAGTGCAGCCTTTGTCCATGGGCCTGGAGACCTGCCAGCAGCTGGGCACCAGGCAGCAGCCACCTCTAACACAGACAGGAGCACGCTGAGATGCTGCTGAGATGCCAAATGGTGGAATGGTCCCTTGTCCGAGAGACTGCACAGTCTAAAGTGGCAAAAAACAATGGGTTGTAGCTTACCAAGGAGTGAACGATGTCGGCTGTATTTCACATTACATGATTTATATGAGATACGTATGACATGAGTCATATAGAGATATATTCCATATACTTTACGAATACACTTTGCATTCCAGACCTATTTTAAATACCTTTGCCTTAGCACAATAATCTGTGTTTGTCATATCTTATGTTTCATTTTCATTTCCCAAGAAAATGAAACTATTCTCACTGAACAAATCAGCTTTTCACATTTAAAAAGAAGACAAGTATTTTCTGTAACACAAGCTTTCAGAATTATTCTGTCAGTTGTTTGTGAAATAGCCGTACTTTCATTAGACAAGACAAATTATCTATAGCCCCAGGAAAAATTAATTTCATGGGATGCAAAAGATTGAAGACCTATTGATAGAGTACAATATATGCTTGGCAGATGTCCCTTGCCTAAGGCATGAAATGGCCTGACTATTATCTTGTCTACAGTTCAAAAATAATTGTGCACATTGCACACAGAGCACCACCCGCCCACAGAGCAAACACCTAGTGATGATGGATATCACTACTGATACAATTCACACCTAAAAACTAGAAGTGCTGGAAAAAGTATTGTGAATTCTAAAAGGTAATATGAATTCATTAACTGCAGAGAACACACACAGTTGCATTTAAGGAGTAGAGCTGTGACAGTAATTGCTGAATTGAATATTTTTAAAAAGCCCTTTTGTTCCTATTGGCATCAAAGCTATTGTTGAACTGTGCTGTACTGTCAGCAACGTGAATATTAGGGGTTTAGATCCATGCATGCAAAAGATCAAAAGCAGTGATGAAGGATTCTGTAATTATTAGTAATTGCTTCCCAAGTGGCCATCTTTTTATAAAGATTCTTCATAACAAAGTGTTCACTAAAGACTATGGGTTGAACTTATATTTTCATAGCAAACACATGAGCCCATGGAAATTATTTCACACATTATCATCAGAGCTGGAAACTACCACTAATAAGAAATACAAATGCTACATCAAATCTGGGCATCATTATTATGATTATAGTAATTTTAATGTAGATTGTAATGTTACATTTTTCAATTAGAAGAATTTCAACCAAAAAAAAGCCAGGTAAACTAGTTTTAGATTGAATAAAGTCTTAATTTCTCTAGTTCAGTGTTCAAAATTGCTTCAGTCAAGTAAAATATTAATAGTGCATCACCTGTGGACTGCCATTGATTCATAAATGGTAGTTTCTAGGCTCAAGCCTCCATCCACTTAAATGGATGTGAATCCTTACATGGACATATAAATAAAAGCACAGGCACAAAGAGAATTATAACAAACCCAAACAAGGATTTAAAAGCTCTGTCATGCCCTCTTCTCACATACCAGTACCCATCCTCTTGCCAAATGCGTATCTTTAGAGCCTTGCTTCATATTTGACCCTAAGGTTTGCCTTGGAGCTGCACTGGCTTATTCCATGACTGAATTTGTCTTGAATAAATAAAAATCAGAACCATGGCACTATTAAAAATAACTCATACATGACAATAATAGTCCACTAGGTCTCACTGAAAAACACTGAAAATATTTAAGAAGTTAAGTGTTCTGCTGTCCAGATGTGGCATTAGGCAGCTTTCTCCGATCTTGTGCTGAGTATGGAGATCATCTGTGAGTACACAACCTACACAGCAGCTACATCTCAGTCAAGCCAAGCACCAGGAGGGAACAGATCCACTTTAAGCTGCTGACTCCTGTGTATTTCCTAGAGGGACGTATGGAGTGCCTAACTGCAGCTGTACAGCTCCAGGACTTCTCTGTTCCTACATGTCAAAGCCCAAATGCAAAGGGTCAACAGACCACAGAGTAAGAAAGATGCTGACAGGGGAGGGAAAAGTTTGGGCTTTGTGGGGCAGATGCCACAACTTTGCAGAACTGGTCCATACCTCTCCTCTACATCTGATTCTAAAAACAAGATGTAATTTTCAGTGCCCAAAATGTCCTGTTAAAATTGCTGCTAGGTTAATTACACTCTTATGCTCCTCAGCGTAAAAACCTTACTGTGTCTGTCTGCAAAGTGCCTGTCTGGATGCCAAGCAAATTAAGAAAGAATAATAACAGTGGTGCCTGCACGAAAAGCCATCTCATTCTACTGAAACCAGTGGGACAACTTAGTGCCTTCCATTATGTGCAAAAAGCAATATTCAGTGGTTTGTTTGTGAGCTCTGAAGAAAAACACATAAAAAATCCCTTCACAATATCTTTCGATGTGGCCAGGTTTTTTGTTTCAGTTAGGCTGCTCTGTTGAATATGTTAAAGCACTCTAGTAAAGTTGTCACATGAAGCTATTTCTTATATTATAATCTGCTATACCTCACAGAATAGCCTCCTTTACCATGCCAAATAAATTATCTTTCTTTCAGTTTCCTTTCTGTCATGGTTCAGTCTCCCCTCTCACTCATAAGACACATTGGTACCATAATATATATATATTTGCTCCAGGATAAATACTAATTTATCATAAAGGCAAAGTGTGAGTTCTGCCCTGACATATACAAGGCTGTAACAGGAGACTTTAGTCAGTCCAGTAGCTTCATTATTCTCCAACAACTCCCTCAATATCATCTCTCAAAATAAAGCCAATTTTTTTTCACTTTCATCACTGCAAATCAGGAGTAACATCACTGAATTTGATGTTTCCCTTCTGGTAGGGAAGAGTCAGGACTGGTATCTCCTATTCATGAGGTAAGTGGGGAAACAAATCGTGTCACTGTTTAATTTATGTTTCATCTAATTATTCAAGGCACAGCTTGCATTCATCCTCCTTAGTGCCTGTCTGTTTTCTGTACTTCTCCACTGTACCTTGCCCATTCTTCGGTAGGGATTTTGATATCTGTTTAATTTACCATGACTTGTGCCACATTTTTCCCTGCAAGCTGCATATTCTGTGCCAGTGGGAGAGGGCAGGGCGAAACCCCAAAGGAGAAGCACTGAGAAAGCCCACCACGATGCATCTCAGATGACAAGAAACATGGAAGCCCATTCTCCTTTCAGCACAAGGGAGATTTACAACCCTAGCTCCCATTGTCATTAATGTAGTTATACACGTAATTTGTCCCATACACTGAGAGGAACATAAACTTGAGCGAGGAGAAGTAAAGGGTATTCGAGGGAAAAACTATTTAGTATGTAAAGCTTGTGGCTGCCAGGTGGTAATGAATGTGGCAGACATAATAATGGTAATAATAAGAAAAGACACCTACACATCT
Source organism: Rhagologus leucostigma (assembly GCA_013397725.1). Lineage (NCBI taxonomy): Eukaryota > Metazoa > Chordata > Aves > Passeriformes > Rhagologus > Rhagologus leucostigma. The sequence continues at coordinate 189,495 of VZTD01001819.1, forward strand.
GAGTTAGGGTTATTGTAACATGGCACACGAACAGAGAATTAAACCATCAGGGAAACCACTAAATATCATTTTGAGGATACGGCAAGAAAATATACTTAAGACTAAAGACAAAATTAAAAGGAGAGCAAAAGTAGAATTAAGAATAAGCCAGCAAATGCAGCAGAGAAATTAGAGGTATTTTCACTAAAGGAAACAGCAGCTTTCTGTGAGAGTACCAGCCAGCATGGAGAAGTGGCAGAAATAGATGGGATGCCAGCAGTAAGAGGCAGAAAGCAAGGAGGTATTTCCATCCATCAGAAGACAAAAACAAACACATTCAGAAGAGACTGGAATAAATTAGTTTACAGCATGATAAGTGACTCGGACTGTTCAATATAGGAGTGTTTAGGTAGATTATGGACCAGAAATAATCACAGAAGCCAAAGGTTACAAATCAGTACTAAAGGAGGACTCTTAAATGGTGGTTCTTAGTGATTCAGATAGTTCACTGGCTCAGAGAGTACAAAACATAGCCAGAGGTGCTGGGATGACACTGATGCTGCAGACAGGCAGACAGACATAGCATGTGAAATTGTATGTCATGGTGTACCACCTTCCACTTCTTCCTGGTGCCAAACTCACTGGCATTGCTCCTTTATGTAGGAATAGCAGTATAGATAAGCACTACAGATACAGCAATACAGATAAGATGCAATTGCATCTGTGCTAGGAGTTACCATAAGCCAAATAAAATCAAATAAACTTACACAAAAAATGCATTTAAAAACAGCTCTAAGACTTGAGAAGTAACTCTCAGTGGTGAATCACTACCAAAGTAGGGTGGCTTTCAGGCAAGTCTCTGACATTCAGGAAAGAGAACCATGAAGCAGGAGCACCAAATACTGGAGCAAAGACAAATGATAAAGCCTTCATCATCTAGAACAACTATTTAGGGTATAAATAATAATCTGTAATTGATGAACTGTTCTCTCCTTTGAGTGTAGAGACAGACCAGGTATGCAGCTGTCTTGTCTGCAGGCGGATAAATGCACCCTGAGAGACTTGGTCAGGATCACAAAGGAGGTCTCTGGTCTGAGTCACGGTCTCAGGCATCCCCTCAGCTGCCTTGTTGTACCTCTGAACTGTTAAAAGACTCTTTCACATGAATGAGGCTACATGAATTTTAAGTGGGACTTGACCCATTGTATGCAAAACAGACAGAACATAAATCAGGAATAATTATTCTAGCATAAAATGGAGCACCTGTTTAAAATACTGCTGAATCTTGGTTCTGTAGAAGAAATATTACTGAGTCTAAAGCCTTTAGCTGAGAAAAAGCAAAGTAATTCCAGGTTTGGGGAGGTATGAGTTATGAGGAAAGACTGATCAGATGTTGCTTCTATAAATAATAACAGCTCATTAATTCTCATTTTGCTAATCCACACATTTAAAGAACTCAGCAACCTCTTTACCCCCAAGGGTACTCATCCCACTTCTCAGCAGAGTTTTAATTTATGTTAGTAACAAGATCTCATATTTCTAGGAATTCATTACCTTTAAAAAACATATTACACTATTTTATTGGCAGGCTAGAAGATATTATCATAAATAATTGAAACTCAACTACACTTGTTCAGGCATTAACAAACTACATTGGCAAGGCATCACACTTGAGTCTTTTTTCCAAGCACGTTCTTTCATTCATGGCATAATTTTCTGCCTATGGAGTGAGACCCAAAACAAGGTCTACTGAATCCAGAATATGGGGCTTACATGCCACACGTGTGCTGAAGGATTTGTTGTGCAAAGTTTCGCAATTAATTGCCAAGCCTTGTTAGTGAACAAAGGATGCTGTCACTATCCATGAGAGCAAATTTGCAGTCTCCCATAGTTTAAATATACAGACATGGGGTCATCCAGCGAAGATCTTAAAACCAAAGTAAGAAAATCAGTAATGTGAGCCTGATGTTAAGTGAGGCACAACCTGTAGTGCCAATATTAGCATTCATCAGGCCGAGCTCTCTTATGCAGGGATGATCTCAAGTGTGAAATGCAGAAGGATAATCAATCAGGAGAACAGACCTTCCACATGGACAGCAGGCAACCACCTCCTTCCAGAGTTGTCCTATGGGACGTACTCAGTGCAGTGGAGCATAACAGATGATAAAGCATTATGCCATGGTGTCACTGAACTGAGTCTCAAAAACATTGCAGGTGTTTTGATGCCCTACAAAGCCAGCTTGGAGGAGGAGAATCATATCAATATGTGACATGGGTGTACTCATAGATCATCCCCTGGTCTTACAAGAGACTAACTGCTACCAAATAAGGCTGTCCAGAGGCGGCAGGGTTCATCTCACCGAACTTTAGCCAGCTAAAACTGAAGCATCCTATATGAGCTAATTGTCCAGGCTCTCTCCACACTGACCAGAGGCACCCCCAAACTACGTATTCTCTCTTAATAAAGATGGGATGTGACACAGGTGGGATCAAGCTCCTACTGGAGAGGCCTATCTCCTTTCACTGACCATAGAGTACCCCAACCGATGGCTGAAACCATTCACCTGAAAAACTGAGGGAAGCAAAATTAAGAACAGGAGCAACAAACTTGTGCAAGATTGTGTCAAGGACTAACAGAGTGAGACAAACAACTGCAAACTCTGTCTTGAAAGAGGAGGTAAAAATACCCATGATTTAAAAAGAAAAGAACAGAACTAAACAATGGAAGTTAAGTCTGAGCTGAAATTGCTGTTTATATAAATACATCAGAGCAGCTCAGAGCAGAGGGGGAATACAGCTATTTAACCTATGGTTCAACACTGGCCCAAGAGCAAATAAGTATGTACTAAGAATATGTAAATTCATTCTGAAGATTAGGAGAAGCCACCAAAGGACCAAGGGTCTGGAACAGCCTTTCAGAGTAGTGAGATACAATTTTTGGAACGTCATTTCCTGTAAAGAAGCTGCTCTGCTATGTTTATGGCATGCTTTAAGACATTATCATGAAGCATTTAAAACTGCTTGTGCAACCCTTGTTGAAGTACGGGATACATAAGTATCAGGTAACTATTCTGAAACAGAATATTTCAGAAAGACCCACTCCAATGTGAGAGACTACGCACGTGTCAAAAACAACTCCACATTTAATTCTAAGTGTTAGGATAATTTATCACAGAGGTTTAAAACTGGGCTCTTTTTGTTCGACTGCCAAGTTTCAACACCAGCTTTCCTGAATGTCAGGATCTGACTCGGCATTGTTATCACTGTCACCGAGATCATGAAATTCCCCTTGTGCCCCACTGGTTCCATAGAAAAAGCAAGTGATTGTGGGCACCAGCTTCACAATGGGCAGCCATGCGGTAGAAGCTAACTTCAGCAGCCCATTGCAAATTAGAAATGGGAGGAGAAGGCTAAAATAGAGCACACTGAACTTCAGCTGTCATTTTGGTATTGTGGCTTTGATATTTTTATTCTTCTGAAAATTACATAGTTACCTGCCAGTGTCAGACATCAGACTGGACTTCAACAAAGCAAATATACAGCAGACTAAAGAAGAGATGTGTAAAGAAATAACACTGCATGGCATTTTAAGGGAGAGATTTGAAATCCACGGGGTCTCTGGAAGGGTCTCTGGGTCTCTGTCTTATGTTTGCAGACACTTGGAACAGTCATCTTAATTGGTGGTGCTTAATAACATAATTCATGGATTCCATTCACTCTGGTAAACCAATGCAATTCTTTGTAGCTTGGTAAGACTTCTGGAGCTGCTGACACCTCCTGCTCTATTATTTGCAAACAGAAAGATTCCAGAGGATCAAAGTCCCTGGGAACATAGACACCCCTGCTATTCTCCCTTTTGTAAACAAAAAACATCAGATATTGCAATCCACAGTGAACATGTTCTTTGTGGGTTTTACGCCCACAAAGAGAAGATGGTTATATTTAGAAGACCATGTCTTAAGTTTAAAATACAAGACAATAAATGCAAGGCAGATTAAATAGTGAAGCTACTAACATGACATAATGGACCATTTTGGTGTAGTATGTAAGGAGGATGCTAACAGCATCATAAAGCACCCAGGCATAATAACGAAACCACTTCAGCTGATGCGGCTCTGAAAAATGCCTCTTTTATGAGAGTATACTTTGCAGAGAAAAAGCCTCAAATTTTCACAACCTGGTTGCAGGCATTAAGTAACAATCAGCTCTCAGAGAAAAGTTCAGTGATGTATTACGGCATTAAGTCTTGCTGGGGAAGACAAACTGTATCTTGATTACATGCAAAATTAATCCTGAAAAACTGCATTAGAAATATCCATTACTTTAAATTTCAGATCTATTTTCTTCCCTCCAGAAAGTACTGTTTAAATGTTGGGTACAGGAATCCCACTGACAAGAGCTCCTGAATACAAGGTTCATACAATCCTAGAAAGAAACAATAAAATTGCTTCACCTGTGCTCATTAAATATACAGTGCATAAACTCTGGCTTTGGAAATCTCATCAGCAGGAAGCTTCTTTCTTCCTTTCTTCATTTTTTTTCCTACCCCCTGAGGATTACTGAAATCTCTGCATTAACCACTGAATAATGACAATGTTCTGCAGCCTCGAGCTGTGACTAAGGATTTGGTCACAGAGGCTACAGGGTAGGGAACCTAAAAGCTGCCATTGAAAAAATATATTGTAATAGAAGTAAATTAAGCACCCAGCCTTGTTTATCACAGGTACTTCTCACTTGCAGTGTGCACTTAGGAAAATCTAGCTATGAGAGACAACCCTGCTGTTTCTGTGATGATCATGGGAAAAAAAAGCCCCCCCAGGTTTAGCAAGGCTCAAGTTAAAACTTCTTGCTCTGTAACTCCAACTGCTGCTTCTCAAGTGTTGTGGCTGAAAATACTCACTTTCTACATTCATCACTACCTGCACTTATATATATTGTTACATACTAGCCCTTTTAGGACTCCACAGATACTCCCACTGAGGGTCAGGCCTTAAGACTCCAGGTGCACAGCCATTTTTTTGGTGATGCATACAGTTCCTGGCTTCCTCCTCCCTCAGATCTGGGACAGCTCATTCCCGCTCCCACTGCATCCTTTCAACTGTGGCAGAACAAACATTTATGCGGCCATGCTGGGAATCAAAGAGGGGAATTGATCCAGCTAATAATAACTCTTTTTTTTCCAAGTCAATTTTCAGGCAGAGCAGTTCCTGATGTGGCAGGGTGCTGGAAAGCTGGTGGGCAGCAGGATCAGGATGTGAGGCTGGGAGACCAGGATGTCCCCCTGGCACCTGGTTATGCTGGCTCAAGCTGATCGGGACATAAGGTACAAGCTTGCAAGAATCTCCCATCTGACTATTCAGCTTGCTATTTATTGCACTGGTCTTTCAAGCAATAAATGGCTTGAAAAAGAACAGAACATGAGAACTAGATGCCCATAATATTTTTCCAACATGTACTAGGAAGCACAGGCATGGCCTGAGGAGCATACCTCTTGAAGAAGACAGGAAATAATAAAACATACATTATAATCTGAAGCACACAGGTACAAAACCAGTGGGTGACATCGCTGATTGGTGCAAGGAAAGGGACAGAAATTATGTCAAAGAGAAGATGTCTTTAACCGCTTTGGGAAAGACTGAGGAGAAACAGCAAAAACCCAAAGTTCCAGGCTGGCCAACATGGTGTCATTGGACTACTCAGGCTTCAACTGCTTTCCAACAGCTCCTTTCATCTCAAAGAATCACAGAATTGGTAAGGTTGGAAGGGACCACAGGGGGTCATCTGGTCCAACCTCCGTGCTCAAGCAGGATCATCCGAGAGCAAATTGTACTGAATTGTGCCTAGGCAGTTCTTGAACATCTCCAGTGAGGGAGACTCCACAAGCCCTCCGGACAATCTGTTCCAGGGCTCAGACACCAGCAAAGAAGTTCTTCCTCATGTTCAGGTGGAAGTTCCTGTGCATCGGTTTCTGCCCGTTGCCTCTTGTCCTTCTCGGCACCACTGAGAAGGTTCATTCTCTGTGAATGAATCTTGCTTCATTGCCTGGCTCCATTCTCTTGGAACCCTCCCTTCACTTACTCACAGACATTGATGAGATCTCTCAGTCGTGTCTTCTCAAGGCTGAACAGGCCCAGGTCCCTCGGCCTTTCCTCATGGGAGAGATGCTCCAGTCCCTTCATCATCTTTGTCGCCCTACGCGGGATCTGCTTCAGGAGCTCCCTGTCTCTCTTGTGCTGAGGAGCCCAGAACTGGACACAGCACTCCAGACATGGCCTCAGCAGGGCTGAGCAGAGCAGCAGGATCACCTCCCTCGACCTGCTGGCAATGCTCTTCCTAATGCATCCCAGGATTCCATTGGTCTTGTTAGCTGTGGGTTTGTCCCCCCAAATGCACNTGCTGCTCATGGACAGCTTCTTGTCCACCAGGACAACAGCTTGTTGAAGGACCCCCAGGTCCTTCTCTGCAGAGCTGCCTTCCAGCAGGTGGGCCCCCAGCCTGTCCTGGTGCATGGAGTTATTCCTCCCGAGGCGCAGGACCCTGCATTTGCCTTTGCTGGGCTCCAGACAGTTCTTCTCTGCCCACCTCTCCAATCTGTCGAGGTCCTTCTGAAGGGCCAGTCCTCCAGGCTTCGCATCAGCGAACTTGCTGAAAAGGCATCTGTGCATTCACCCAAGTTATTGACGAGTAAGTGAAACAATACTGGGCCCAGAATTGAAGCTGGGGGGACACCACAAGTGACAGGCCTCCAACTAGATCCTGTGCCCCAGATCATGAGCCTCAGGGATCTGCCATTCAGAATCTACCTCACTGTCCAATCATCCAGTCCACACATTCTGAGTTTGCCTGTGAGGATGTTGTGAGAGACAGTGTCAAAAGCCTTGCTAAAATCGAGGTAGACAATGTCCACTGCTCTCCCCTCACACATCCAGGTAGTTGCATAAGGTCCATGAGTAGTGGGCAGTGTGTATTTGCAGCTATGAATCTGGGCTGAAATATTCTTATTACTGGGACAAGTGAGGCAGCACAGGTTTGCTAATAAAAACACCAGAAAATTGTGACCAAGAAGAAAGGAGCCTCAAAAAAGCCTTTCAAAAAAAGTTATAATTTCTTATAAATTATAAAAAAAAGGCAAGTTTTGAAAGCAATTTTTGCTGTCTTTCCCTCTGGGAGCTGCCTTTTTTATTTCACAGTGGGTAACTGAGTGGCACAATGAGGATTAAGGCAGAGCAGATCCAAGTCATATTAGAAACCACTGAGAAATAAGGCTGGTTCATCATTGTTTTAAGGTTAAGTTCAAGGAGTTTTTCCAATGTTTTGATCAAAATAAACAGATTTTATCCTACTGTTAAATTAATGACAATGTTTGCTTCTTTAAATGACAAAATAAACACATTTGTGGAAATGGTTAGCGGCTCAAAGTCACAACACTAATTTAAAGGACATCACTCGCAGAAAGATAGGTATAATGATGAAAAGGAAATGCAAACTATTACCTTTGTGGACATACAGTACTGATATTTTCAGTGATAAAATTGTCAATAATTTAACATAATTTAACTCTTAATTTAACATTTTATTTTCATTGAGCTTAGCAACTGTAGATCCAAGTCATATCCATGAAGAGTTAAGATATACTTAAGGCTAAAGAAAAATAGCCCACTCTGGTCAAAATAATTTCTTTGTAAAGGGAACTGGGGTTGTGCCTGTGTACCCAGAAAACAGGCAGGTGCATATCTGGATTTTGGTTACATGAGGAGTGAACCTGGAGAAATCCCACAGAAATCAGTGTCATTGTCCTAGCAATAAAAAGGTGTGTGAGAGGGTAATTTTAGCCAACAGGCATACAGAGACTCCAGTCTCTCCACTACTCTTTACAGCATCAAAAAGGATATATTAAATAAGTAGCAAGATAAGGAATATCTTTATTCTGTAGCAAACCCTGCCTTAGAGGGGGAGTTGAAAGCACTCTTGAATTTTGAGCAGCAAGAACTTCAGTAGGAGGTTCTCTCTGGCAACAGTTGAAAAGGCGGAAGAAGACATTAACACAAAAATGCATCAAATTCCAGAAATTTGACAAGACCGGGTTATGAAGCTGAACAGGGTTGTTTAAAGCAGCTGGCAACTCTCTAATTTATTTCACCTGTCCTTTTCATACTGCCAGGGAGAGTCTGCCCCACACGTGAGAACCAAGTCACATCACTGCATGCCTGATATCATGCCAACTCTCCTGAATAGCAAAAAGTCTATTCTCTTTAATTGCCAGGTGTCAAGCAGACTCATTACAGTGTACAGAAAGCTCTCTGTGCAACAGATCAACCTGAAGAGGCTTATCTTTGTGGCTGCTGTCTATACAGACATAATTAAATAAAAGCAGATGGAGGAGGCACTAAATAATTATGACTGAAAGATAAATAAAATGCTGGGTAAGTAACTTCAGAAGTATAATTTAAGCATCTTACATAAATAAAAAGTATTAGCATCTTCTGTGATATGTTTTCACACTGAGGTAGTTCAGAAAATTAAAATAATCAAGAAAACAATGAAGTATTAAACTAAAAATATTAAATATGTGTGACACACACATAATAGGAAACAGGTACAAAGTCATTCTGACTCACTCTTCCCACAGGCAAATTCAAATTTTCTCTGTGTCCTTTGCTAATGCATGTGCCAATTAATCTTGCAATCACGTTATCACAAAACCGTGCTGTTTGGCACTTTTTCTTATTTCACAGAACATAAAGGAGCTGCCCCTGTTCTTCACAGACACAGCTCCATAGAGATCCAATCACTGGAACGTGCCAGAGGGTCACTTTAGCAGTGCTAGATCTTGCCTGGCAGGCCCGGCTATACAGGATTTCCTGGAGTTTTTGCAGTGAGGTCTATCGATGCCTTGGTCCTTCTTCAGCTATCAGACGTAGACCCCAAGTCATTGTGCTGCTCAGTGTATCAAGGTCTCACTCCTACAAATGGTAAATTTTCCATCGACTTCCAAGCACTGCGGTTCCCCACCAGCTGCCCCAGGTGCAGATGCCAAGCCACAACAATGGATCACACTGCCATGCTCTTCACACAATAAACCCGTGCATGGTGCAGGGGCTGCCAGCCTGGCTCTGGGCACCTGTGCTTTCCTGCTGCCCCCAAAACGATGAAAGGGGGAAAATCTGTTTCTCTTTGCACTCACAGTGAGGTACTGGGGTATATATCAATAACACTGTTCACTCTCGGCTGAGGTACCCAGCTGAGCATGCCTTCTGGAACCAGAAGATAGAAAAGAAAGAAAAACTTCTCAGATTCCTGCAGCCTGAAGGTTAAAATGCAGGAAGACAGTGTGTATACGGGGAGTTTTTTGTGCAATGTTTTGCAGCTGTGTTCCCCTAACACGGCTATATCTAAAGAATAGTTAAGAACCTGAGGGTTTGAAGTAAGTGCAGTGCCTACCTAAAAACCCTGTTCAGCCCACCACCAGTCTTAAATGTTTCTTTGTAAATATGATGTTGTGTAACCTGCTGCAAAGTGTTGTTTTTCAGTGCAAAAGTAGTCTGCAGTGCTATTAATTGCTCCTGTGAAAGATCCAGTTAGAAAGTGGGACAAAATATCTGAAGAAAACTTTTGAAAGAATATCTAATCCACACTGCCTTAACCTTCTAAACACATATCTGCGTAACAGAATAAAAGTGCGGGTATTGTATATTTTACAGATACGTGAGATGACCACATAATGGTTCTATGAGATCCTTGATCCAAAATCTCCTTTCTGATCTGTGTGGCAGATCTATTCCTTGCTTGCATGTTTTCTTGCTTTTCTGTCCAGAAGTTTACAGGACTATTGTTGTTTTACACAAAGAAAATAAAATGTCCTCAACATAAGTCACACATAACAAAACAGCTCTAATCTACAAATATATCACTGGAAAACGTTTTATTTTCTAAAATGGTCTCTCAGTGGGTGTGACCCAAGACCACAGAAGGTGTCACAGACTCTTGTTTTGTCACCCACAAAAGGTAACTAAGCACAGCAAGCTCAGCCATGCTTTTCAGCAATCTAGAGAGTCAACCAGACAGGAAGGTTGAAAACCAGACATCTAAACAAGCATATATAATCTTAGTCCATAAAAGAAGCTATGACCTCTTTTGAACCATGGGCTAGTATTCATTATTGCAAGAAAAGCTTCACAAAGGGAAGAAAATTAGCTGTGTCTTTCAGCTAGGACATGCCTTCTGCACAGCTGGACTACACAAAGCCATTTAATTTTGGCAGCAAGGAGCTCAGCAGGGTAAATTGCCTTGAGAAACAGTGTTTGTTAGCTTGTGACCAACACTGCACAGTAACCCATCAGCTTGGTCTGCACACAGTATAAATTCCTGTCTGCTTTAAAAATGCTAGGCAGATAATCCTGTAGTCATAACTACAGTAAGGAAGAGGTGCATGACAGCTGGGTCAGTGGCTACACTTGAACCCAAGACTTGGAAGGCCTCTATTCAACACTTCTTTAAATATAAGCTTCAATAACTTTCTAGCTTCCTATCTGTAAAATGGAAAATATCACTTGCATCTGTGCTGAGTGGAGATAAAAATTTTCCAGAAAGATACTTTTATAAGTTACAATATAGAATTCTGTCAATCAGCTTTGCCAGAGATCACATCAAACTGTGTTCTCAAATAGTGAAGGAAAAAAAAATCATGCAGTCTTAATCTCCCTCAAATCTTCCCTATTTTGCCATCCTGTTTAGCCCATCTCATCCATCTCACAGACTGATTAGCTTCATTAGAGATGCACCTGTCTTCTCCATTTTACTTGTGAGTACTTGAAGACAGGCTGCAATGAAAAATCTGATTGCAACCTGTGAATTCACATTCAAAAATGCTGAAACCAGAGTCCTGTGGCAACAGTTGCTTCCCATTCTTATTTATCCACTGTTCAAGATCTCTGAAAACCACACTACCATTCCCTTTGGTTTACAGCAATCCCAACCTATTTTCAAAGTGGACTTACATTCCCAGTCTGGAAGCAGCCCCTCTCACCATCTGTTTGCAAGACAGAAGACCATTGTCCTTCTGTCTTTGGAGGTTAAGAAAAATCTCTGATATTTTAAAGACAATATAAGTAGTCTGGATTTAAATGGGAACAACCACTACTACAATGACTAAGGAATGCTTGCTGGATATGGCATAAAGTACTTCAAAGCTTGTCCTGGGAGGAGAGGGGAAAAATGTGAAGATGAATCAAAGAGATTTCATGCGAGAGACATGAATGGTTTCCAGATATAAGATCAAATCCAGGTCACTGTGTCAATGGATCAGTACACAGGTCACCATGCACTGAATTCAGAGGTAAGTGGAAGTAGTGGAGGCTGTTATACTCTTGCCAAAGTCTAAATTAAGACAATTTTCACAATGAGCAAGCAGAAAAATGTAAAAAGTTAGGCAGGAAGAAACTAATAAAGTCCAACACCTTTTCACCCCAAGCTTCATCCCCTCCTAGGTCTTCTTTAGCTTTGACTTTAGTGATTGCAGTGGCAGCTGATTCTGTGTAGATCCTCTTCATTATTTACTTTTGCCCTGTTCACTGGGTGTTTTTTCCAGAACAAAAGTATGGCAAAAGATTTGCAGTTTCAAAACTGATTAAACAATTATCTCATGCTTCCACTCCACCTAAAAATGATGGCCAGTTTCACCATAGACAGATGGGCTACACCATCCTTCTGCTGGGAAACAGAGTCTACAGACACAGAGTCTACCGTATCTTCCTACAGATACCAGGTGCTATTAAAGCAAAACTACTGCTAATCCCTCATTTAGGGAAATAATAAAATAAATAAAAAGCAGGATTTCTGAAAAGGCATACTATTTGACCTGATGCTTTTCAAACTGGATCCTAACAGCTTTCACTGAGGCTGAATTAACGTCTTTTGAAATTCGTAAAGATTATCGCTGACCTATTTAAAAGAAAGATAAACAAAACTAATGGGAAAAAAATTCATTCTGCTCTCTTATTTTTACTACAAAGACAGACAGTCATACAGCCTAAAATAACAACCAGGTATAAATTTTGACCATTCTCATGAGGGCCACTGAGATGAAAGCATTTGCTTGCTGAGCTTCATTGACTGAAAAGCACTTGACTGGGTACATTTAAAAATGCTGCTTATCCGAACTGTTTCAAGAGATTAGTTTGCATATTTAATATGTTAATGTTTCACAACTAAGAAGATTTGCAGTGACTTATTACAGGACATATAACTTGGCAGAGCCCTGAGTCATTTAAGCTGGTACCTTAGTCACTAAATGCCAGCTACACTATTACACACCATCTCAGAGTCTGTCCGTGGCAGTAAGCCAGTTTTTCAGATCCTCTTCCAAAATCCAGGTTAGAGTCTGTCTTTCAGCAGGACATTTCTCAGTGGTTTATATTTTCACTGTCACTAGCATGTCAGTAAGAGTGAGTATCTTTTGAGCTCTGATTAGTTTTGCCTTGACACTATTGAAATGCCAAGTATAACTTTAACTCAGGTTCAGAAATGTTAATAAGTTTTGAAATATCCATAGATTGCATATATATCAAGGCCCGTAAATACTCAGAGACACCTGTCAGGATCCACATGGCATTAGCAGTCTTGTCTCTCTCTAGGCCCACAGAGTTAGGTGTTCATCAGCACTGATAACGAAATACATCATCTCGAAACAAAAGGACGCAGCCTTCTGTCAAAGTCTTCTAAGATAAAAAATATGAAGAGATAACTCTTCTAAGATATACATTAATTTGCATTCTCAAATAATATTTTGATTATTTACTTTTTCAGAGCTGCCACTGGCCACATTGGTAAAAAAAATTTCTGTCTAAATATTGATGTCCAAAAAAAAATCACAGAATCACAGAATAACAATCCTTTCCTGAGTTGGAAGGGACCCACAAGGATCACTGAGTCCACCTCTTAAGTGAATGGCCTGTACGAGGATCAAAAATCTTGTGTCTTGGATCTCTGCATAATTAGATCATAATAATAATGTGATTTCTGTGGTTTAAACCTCTACCATTATGCTAGGTATAAAATTTATAGGAATCTCCAGACTTCAGGATATAAAATACTCATTAATTTTGTGAAAGAGGAAGAAACTTCCCCCAGAGCAATTTTATTGCTGAACAGGCTGCTACACTGTATTAAGTCTGCTACTTACACTGGAGCATTTCATGCTGGAAACACCAAGATCCTGTACTTCAAGCCCTCATGCTAAGCTAGAGAACAATCTGTATTCTTATATTCAGCTTAGTAGGAAAAAAAAGCTCACAGAAACTATGAGCTATGCCTTCATCCATAAACCAGCCAACCAATGTACTCAGCCAACCTGGAAAAAACAAAATGAGCTTTCAGTCCGTAGCCAGAGGTTCATTCACTGGAAACTGAGCTCTGGAAAGACCATTCCTAGAAGAAAGGGTGAGGCCATCTTTTCCAGCCAGATCCAAGTCCGGGCTGATTTCAATGGCACCATGACAATTTGCACGGGCTGCGTACCCGGCTCACTGTTCGGAAGCAGCAGCTGGAGCCCACACCTCTTGCAGCAGCCACTGCCCTTCAGAGACACGGTGGATGCTTGGAATCACTGGTAGAAAGACCCCCTTGCTTTCTTGGCACAGCTAAGCCCCCTCCTCCTCAGGGAACTCAAGACACTCACTGAGATGTAAACTACAGTCAGCCTATCCACCGAAAAGATGTCGTGCCAGTGCATGCATGGGATTGACCAGTCCCATCACATGAGGAACTTCCAAGGAAGCGGGGTGCCTTGAGGAAAATTCCCAGCAGATTTTCTCCCACCAGGAACTACAGATCACAAAGGCCTCTCCTGCAAAGAAGGTGGGGAGCTGTCCATAATCTCCAGCGTTCCTGAGGTGTTTAAGAAAAACCTGAATTGTTTCAGGATGCTCAAGCCCGTGTACATTTGGAAACTGCCTACAAGGGCACTATGGAGACCTTAAGGTAGAGAACAAGACATTCCATTAGGAAAACTGAAAGGACAAGAACTAATACCTTCTAAAGGGCATAAGGAAAAGTTTCATCAGTTGGAAGTCTCATTCTGAAAATAATTTATGGTCTCCCAAGCTTGGCTGCCCTTGTCTTGGCAGTGAGGCACAGATCTGTCAGTCTCTGAGTTACCTCAGAATGTGGAGCTCACTTTTAAGAAGTTTTAAGCTTCACTTTGAATTAATTTTTAATTAGGTACTTTTTTAAATTTTAGTGAGAAACCATAACACATTATTTTTGGAAGTTCAGTTTGGCAGAATGAAAAAAGGCTAGCATTGCAGAAGGGCTGGCACTCTGCAAATAAAGACCTTTTAGAAAAAACCTGAAAACCACTTATACTTTGGCAAAACCACTTATAGTTGTACAAATTTGCCCAGTATCCGTCTGGAGAAAATGTTGCTCTGCATTGGGGAGGAGGTACCAGTGACGAGAACAAGAGATGCCAGGCCCGTGCTGGGGTGCTCATCTTGCCTCACCCCACCAACCAAAGACTGAGCATCCAATACTAAAAGGAAAACAACTGCATTTGCTCCCTGTATTCATTCCTGTGCTCATATACACACACACACACACTTTCCTACCAAACCAACCTCCTTACCTGTTTTTGAAAAGAAAACTCACACAGACTTGCTAAGCAGTCTGGGTTGCAGGCTTGTCTAACAACCTTGGGTTGACAATCCAGCAGCAGTCCACTAGGTCTGCTTTTAAAATGAAGCTGTGATTAGCTTGAAGGAAATAAAATTTGCCTCTTACAGCAAGCTCTTTAACTGAACTTTTGACAGTCTTCAATGATACAGAAAGGGAAGGAGCTCCTTTTTGCTGTCATCATATGTGAAAAACACTTGCAAGATGACCTGGCTTCTCATATATTACTTTCCTACAGAGATTTGCAACAGTGTCTGAATCGTCTTCCCCCACCTGCTCTGCCAAATTATTATGGTACAAGCACTTCGAAAAAAAAGCACAATTGCTTGAAATTACACTAGAGTCAAATGTTGATAAAAAGGTGTCACAGAGGGAATGAAAACTAACTGCTCCGAAATTTAATGAAACCCACTGTGTGCCAAGGGCACAGGCAGCCAAATTGAATTTTAAAAAGTGCCAAGCAGAGAAGCTTGTAATCAGACTAGCCACTATGTTAGATGAGATAAGCAGAATGACTTTTTCTATCACTAGATCAAAACAGACTGCAATTCTTATGCATGAGATGAAATGTTACAGTACTTATCTTCCCAGCTTCCTGTGTTCTTAGCACCGGATCTCCGGCTTAGTGGCATGAAATGGAATTTGCCATCTCCAGTGTAAGGCTTGTCCCAAGCCTCGCACAGTTCTTTCCCAACAGTTTTTATTGCAAATTGTTATGGAAAAGAGGAAGAAGCTAATCAGAGTTGTTAATGGCTTAGCATAAACTACCTTCAGCCATGGTGGCCCCTTCCACAGCCTGGGCAATGAACTGAAGTCAACAGAGGAGAATAGGAAATAGAAGATAATGCCAGCATAGGAGAAGGACTCTGTTCAACAGTGCTCACACAGAGAACAGTTGCCAAAGCATCACTCCACTGCAGCCTGTTGAGGAATCATTTTACTCCTTAATTATTATAACAGCATTATTTTGAAATTGTGCTAAGAAAAGCCTGATCTCCCAAACAGAACTACTTGCATTCATTTTGGGAGTAATCCCTCAAACTCTGGTTAAGGACATGGGACAAAAATGCTGTGCAGCCCATCTCTTTGTTGGAAACAGCTTCAGCACATTTGTTACTTCAGTTGTTTAGGGGGTTATCAGCAGTCTTGGCTCTGGGCCACACAGAGAGGCTCAGGGTCTGCACCTTTGCCTCACTGATGAGATTCAACACTGCAACCTGCTCACACTTGTAACCTGGCCCAAATGGCCATATTCTCCTTTTAATGGTCAGCTAGCGAATCTGGAATACTTTCTGGAGAGAAAGTTTCTAGCAAGAGAGGAGATTTCCAGTGCTGAACAAAGCTCTCCAAAGCCAGCCATTGTGTTTCTTACAAAAGGATTTCTCATAAAAATGTCTTGACTTTCATCACGACCTCTTGATTTTGCAGAATGTGCCTGTAATGGTTTCAGGGCTTGTCTTGGCTGTAAAGAGTTTTATGCCAGTATTTAGTGCCATTCATCCTGTTTTTACTGCCAGAAAAAGAACTTGAAAACTAACAGAATTCCTTGAAATCTAAAACACACTATAGCACAGAAGCCTTAAGTTTCCTATTTTCCTATGCATAACCCATACCACATCTGAAATGTCCTCTGCAAGTCAGCAGTACCAAAGAATACATCTGTCTGCAGGTATGGCAAATGGAACTCTACGAGGAGGTGAAGCCCCTCACCTCTCACAGCCCTCTCCATTCCCACTTCCCCTGCTTCCCTCCCCACACATCCCCCTGGCTCTGACTGCTCCCTCCTCTGCTCATACCTTTCTGAGGATGTAGTTGAAGTAAAAGAGCCTTTAGGGGAATAGAGGTCATCTGAACTTTACCCCTGAAAGTAATTAATTTGTCATTTGTTACTAAGCCAACATTTAGAGGTCTCCTTTTACTTACTCCTCTACAAAGCATAGCAGAAATGAGTGCTTTGTAGCACCCAGCATCAGTTCTTATCGTATTAAAAATGAAATAAACCCAAATCTCCCTCAATTTTCCCATCTGACTTTGTTTCAGTTAGGACTTCTTCGGAGCAGCAACTGCCTCTACCTTTTCCTATCACAATGGATTTCAAGAGTTTCCTACATTATAACAATGACAACCATAACAGAAGCAACACGGTACACCTGGGAATGTTTGTACAAATTTGCCAGACAGATTTTACTAATCTCCAAATGACATTCAAAGCTCGTAGTCATGTAGCAGCACCTGGGCTGAGTCAGAGCAAATTTTGAAACAAATTTTTTCTCACACATACACTCCCAAAGGTCCCTCAACATCACTCTACCCTGGTTTCTGTAAATTCCTCAAACAAAGCACTTTATAGTACATCCTAGTAACCCTTCCCAGTAACTGGCATTAAGCTGTATTGTGCCTGACCTGAATGACTTGTGATGCTCTGAATACCAAGTTCGTCCTCAATTAAAAAAAAAAAAGTATTCATAAATAGGCTTTCATTTAGCTGCAGGCTTAGACAAAAACCTGAACTTGTGAAGAAGTCAGGCAATGCACTCCTCAGAAGTTGTAAGGCCATTTCTTATACACCACTATGTTAGCAGGTTTCATATCCTTTCACAAGGTGCTGTATTTCAGAAGCAGCTTCTCTTATTCCAGATTGACAATTCATGGCTTTATTTCATACTTTCTCCAACTCCACATCCCTTTGCATTTATTAGAAAACTATTCTTCTCGAATTAACAATACCAATTTATATTACAAAGGCATCTTTATTGGGAAACAATGCAAGACAACTGAACTGTCAGATTGCGAAAGAAAGGGTCAAATCTTTACATTGCTATAGAAATTATGTAGTGTTTACCAGAATTCTGTATTTTCTGCTTAATTCTCTCTGAAGCTCTTTGGATTCTGCTACAAGATAAAATAACAATGATTTCTAATTGTTTAGGTGTTCCTTCATTATCATTTTTCTTCATATTCCCACAAAATGCTGCCAAGCTTACATAAAAGTCTGTTAGCCTAGTAAAGAACTGTACCTGCAAATCAAT
Organism: Rhagologus leucostigma; assembly: GCA_013397725.1. Taxonomy (NCBI): domain Eukaryota; kingdom Metazoa; phylum Chordata; class Aves; order Passeriformes; genus Rhagologus; species Rhagologus leucostigma. The sequence goes on from VZTD01001819.1 coordinate 207,170, forward strand.
TCAAAGTGGTCAGTCCTCATGAAAGATTGGGGCTTATCAGGCTTATGCAAGAAAATGTGGACTCAGCTGACGGTGCAGCAATCCTCTCAAGAAAGACTTTTGTTCTAAGGTGTTAGTCCTGATGCAATTAATATTCCTTACCTGGGGAATTAGGTAGAATCTGGCATCCCATTAAGGTCTCTGCACTGCCACAGAGCAGCTACCTCTTTCAAATCCCTCTAGTCACAATAAGTAGCAACAGCGCTGAGCTCCAGATCCTCTCTTCCCCTGGGTTCCATTAAGGAATACTACTGTTGATTTCCACAGGTCAGGCTCTAAGGAAAAGCCAGACCGGAGGGGAAAAAAAGTCTGCCTCTGTTCTCAGATGTACCTGTGACATCAGGGGACTGACAGTGGAACAAGCAATTTAAAGGAGATCTAATCAAGCCTGGTGAATCAGCCTTATCACCAGCATTGTCAGGGTGCAGTGACCATGCCCAATTTCTCATGCCTGAGAAGATATAGGACAGCTACTAGAAGGGATCTGTCAAATGCAGTACTGCCCCTCTGACCTGTGATGTCTTGTGGTGGCAGAGTCATCCCAAAAAACAAGAACTTGTTGATCCCTTCTTGGTTCTCTGTGACTTAAGGCCATCTTCATATGGTCTGAATGCCACTTAGGACCTCGCACTTGTGCAATATGAAAAGCTTAACATCACTGAAGTCGACAAAGGTGTTCCACAGAGCCAAAGGAAATCCTTGAGTGGGAAGCCAGCCAACATGATGGCCACCGCAAGGCAAGCAGCTGTGGCTGGAGTTTTGGTTGTACAAATACATCCTGTGTTTATTAGTTACACCACACTCCTTCCGAACTGCTCACTGCATGGAATCCATACAGTGGCTGCTCTCGAGTTCTATGGCTGACTTCCTTGAAATGATGGAGTTTGAAAACTGCCTTATTTTACTTTGTGAAGCCAAAGTTAAAGTCCTTAGATAGTAAAAATGTGTATTGGAAAAGTAAAAGGATGTGAGCGAGGAAAGGAAAATCCAGGTTGAATACTGCGAAAGAAAAATTCCATGTGGAATGCATAGTAACCTGAGTTTCCTAAGAGAAATGAGAAAAAAATACAAATTACATTGACATTTAACACCAGATTGGTCAAAATCCTGGAAAATACACCACTGGGAACAATTCTGTCCTGTCTGTAGGGCATATGACTTCACTCACACTGGAAAATATTGAAACATTTTGATGCCTAAATGAAGTTCCCAGCAATATTCAAATATCTACTGAAATATCTCAGGAAGCAAAACAAGCCAAATCTTCCAATGCAGAAACAAAAGTGCTAACTCCAATCCAGATTCTGCTCTGATCAACACAAATGCAAAGGATCTGAAATGAAGTAACTTTGAATATCCTCTAACTCTACACCCGCAAAACAGATTATTTGGTCCCCTGCCTCACGTTTTCGAAAGTTTCATTACGTTATGCAAGCAAAACCTTTTGAAATGAAAAGTGTCACAGAAGTGCTGAGCAGCATTGTTTCTTTCTAATAAAAGAAGGGATAAAAAAGCAGGAAGACTGAACTTCATTCTAGAAATACATAAAACAGCACTCCAGGACTTCTTTAGATCAAAAATTCTGTTCTTAATGCAAAATTCTGCTTAAATGCAACACAGCTGCAGCAATATTCAAAACATCACTTTTACATTCAACATCAATAGGATGACAAGAGAAGTAAAGAGATCCTTCCCAATATTTTAGCAACATCTTTTGTTTTTTCTTATAATATATCAGCATTTCCATTTTAAATGTGCTTCCAAAGCACCTAAAATCTTACTTGCAGAATTTGCTCCAGGCTGAAACTCTGCATGGGGCTTTTTCTTCCTCTGTATTTAGTCAAAATTTATGTTAGGATTAAATATAATTTTAAGAAACCCAAAATGAATAGGTATTCAAAAGAATTCAGTATAAACAATTTAATTCACTGGAGTCTGTGAATTCAAGAAGACAGTCATTGTCAGAACCACACCCATTTAGACTAATGTCAAATCCAATAATCCTAGAATAGAAATAGTGATGTAATTTGTACTACGTGTCACTGACTTCAAAGGACACACAAAAATTTGCAGCCTGTAAGCACCCTGATGCTTTTTTTAGGAATATTTTGAAACACCAGAAGACTTATCTGAAGTAGTTGAGAACAGAATTAAAAAATTAAGACAGCTAGGGCTACTCTCCACATCATTTGTCTTGTTCAAGTTACATCTCTGTTTCAGCAGCATTACAACCCCTTGCTTGCTCTGCACTGCTTGTGACCTTGCTGGCAGGGATGGCCTCCTCACAGCTACTGATTCTGCATCCTAGGGCCAGTAATGTTTATTAGTGATCCTTCCTCACTAACCTGTTTCATTAAAATGGTTGGTGTTAGCTTAAATAGCAAATTTTGCTAACCAGGTCTCCTTCAGTGGGACTCTAAAGAAACTCTCACAAAAAGCTGTGCTGTTAGATCTGTCAGGGCAGCAGCCTTTAGCAAGGCTGCAGTGGGAACTTCTGTGACCAAGGTGAAGGCAATCACACAAAATAGTATCATCTCTTGAAAATATACAGAATCTAAGTCTGCACCTTTATTTACCTCTTTTGGGTAAGTACCTGCTAGCTTGGATTCCCTATCAGTCAGACCTGATGGCCCAGGCAATGAGGACAGATTCAAGTAATACAGTCTGTATCTAATCAAGAGAGCAAGAATCTAAGTAATGTCCTTTCATAAACTGACAGAGGACATATATTGCATCAGTTCATATATTGCATTCAGGCTTCAATCCTGAATTTGTGTTGTATTTTAACTCCTATCTGAATACAGCAGAGAGAGAGCTGGCTTATCTTCAATAAAACATATGTTACAGAATCTTTAAGATAATTTCACTGTCTAAATTCCCTTGTCCTGAACATCTTCCCAAACAGTATCACTTCCCTGCCTAACTTATTCTGGACCCCAAATCTAAATCCAAGAATTTGACTCTATGCTGTGCCACAGGATGTGAAGGTACCTTGTAGTGCTGGGAAGCAAAGACTTAGCATAAGCACAAGCAGTCAGAGGATTCAGTTTAGCAAGTGAAAGTCTAGCTGAAAAGGGATGAAGCTGCAAAACTATACACTGCACTTAATCCTTTGGTGGATGGCTAGACAAAACTGGAGAAAGAGCTAGTGTGAAACACACCAGCTAAGAAGCAGCTTCTATACAGGTTGTTTTGGTAAAGAAACCACAACAAAGCACAGTTTAAATGGATTAAAAGCAACCTAAGTGCTGGATCTTAAAAGAAAAAAAAGACAAAATATTCCTTGAGAAAATATAATTTCGCAATGATATATTCTTGGTGCTACATTTTTAACATTTGCATTAATGAGCTGGAAGAAAAGCAGTCAGAGTAATTCACCACTGGAAAAACGTATGGAGATCAGGCTCTTCTCAAACTTAATTAAACACAGAGTAGAAGTTTTTCTTCTCAGAGATACGCCCTAGTTCAAACTGAAATTACATGAAGGCTGTCCTATGACCTATGCTACAGCAGACCTCAGACTAAGTTGTCACAGTGTTCTCTGCCGACTTTATTATTGCTAAATCAGTAAGCCTATGACATGACACACAATCACTCACTAGCAACATTTAACAGTGTCAGTTTCGTTGTTTGCACTTCTTCTGTTACCTTGGTGAGGCTTCTGGTCCTTTCTTTTGCCTGTCCTGCACTGTCTGTATGTGCACACATATGCTGGATTGGTACCCAGCCTGCAGCTTGTCTTCGTCTAGGATGAAGATTGCCCTGTCATGTTTTTACAGGAGCACAGCAAAGTCACTGAAGTTTTGCTTCCGACAAGAGGAAGGTGTGACTAAACAGTCCTGAGCAGCTAACCTGCAGGTGAAGAAGACGGCTTGTCTTGGACATAAGCAATGCCCCTTCCTTGACTCTCCCCAAAAGTTAGCCTTTCAAAAAATATTTTTAGGCTGAAGAGGATGAAAGAACTAAAATGTCATTTTTGCATTTTTTTTAATGTCTGTTTTTTTTCAGGTGCAAATTGCAGGAAGAGATGGCACTAATATGTATAGATGGGGGAAAGGATGAAGTTGCTTGGGAAAACCACAAAAGAGTCTGGGGTCACTGTTTTCTTGATAGAAGTCTCTTGACGATCTCAGATCTTCACTGTTCCTGCAAGGCTTTTCTCAGTTACATTTTCTCCCCACAGGCAGAAAATTACGCTGATCTTAGTCTTCCAGGCAGAAAGCAGAAAGCCCCACTTCAGCTGTCAGATGAAATAATGGTTACTGGTCAGCGCCTTTCCCTCCAGCTGCACAAAAACCTTTCCCAGAAGTTTCTAGTTCCTGTAGTCCGCTGGAACTACTCTCCCCAAAGGCCCTTTCTTAACCAGCCTCAGAATCAAGACTGTTTTGTTCCCCTTGAACCCCACAGCTGTCTTTAACTGCCAGCCACATTTCTTGAAACACAACTTCATTTCAGTGACTCCACCTCTCCCAAGAGCCTCTTCTTACTTTTTTAACTGTCTCCCAAGCAAACCCTTTGAGGGAGAGCTTCTCTACATGACCCCACAAGGCCACGACTTCGCTTTCTTTCCTCCTCTGTCCCTAACATTTTAGGATCATCTCACCTGCAAAGTCATATTCGGCCATTAATAGGCAAACAACTTGCAGATTTTGTTTGGATCTGTCTCTTTAAAATCTTTAGCCCAAAATCGCAAAGGCTTTCTCTGAGATTTCATCACAGACAATGCAGAACCAGAACATCACCCCGCACTCAACATTCTCCTCGAGGGATCAGTCCTTATTTTTCTGCCCTCTGCACCCAGCAAATGTTTGCCCTGAGCATCTTATGGGTGATGGAAACTATTATGGCCTCTATTGGCACAGAACACGTGGAGAAGGATTCTCCAGCAATTTCATATAGTGCTGAGAGCGTTTTTCATAAGGCCACATTTTATTTTCTGAGACAAAATCAGAAGTTGTTAGGAACTGTGTCCCCTTTTTCTCAGATAACCAAATGCTCCTTTCATCATCCCCTGTTTCAAGAGCTCTCCAGATTTTCTAACCAGCAATTCAAGGACCATAGTTTCAGGAGTTTCAGCACTTCCACATAAGGGAAACAAGACAGAGAAATAAGGAGAGGAAGAGTAGACACTGCTGAAAACTTTGCTCATTTAATGAAGGGAGTAGCAAAACTTGTGCTTCGTTAGAGTGCAATCAATTAATGCTAAAGATGACAGTAAACATGCCAGTTTCTGACAGCCACATGGCTACCACATAAGCATGCAAAGGGTTCACTTCTCACATGGCACTCAGAATCAGGGCCATAGTGTCAGGTTCGGAGAGGTGTCTCAGCCAGCAGATTGTTTCATGCTCTGCTCCCTCAGATCCGTACTCTGAACTTGGTTTAGCTGTTCTACACAGCAAAAGGGAGTTCTGAGCTAGTCAAGATTTCATTCCTATGTGCTGACCATTTTAATGAAAAGCTTCACCTTGCCAGCGTAATGCTCTTTAAATTGACCATCCTTGCAGTATTTGTGCCTTTTGATCCACTGCCTCTAATAAAACTGGCTAACCTTTAAGTTCATTACGTTCTTAAAAATATTGCTGTGTTCTTAAAATCATTGCTCTGCATTTAGAGAGTGAAACTATTCACCAGATTAGTATGTCATATCTGAGCTACCTACCTGCAAATTTCTCGTTTCTCCATTTAAGTGGAATTGACTTGCCACGGCACAATGAAAAGGAGATCAATAATTACAGACTCCAATTTGCCATAGATTTGTTAAACTTCACTCCCTGCTGTCATATCCTCAATAGTTATGGTCAAAGCTGCATCATTGCAATCTGTTCTAGCTACATTATATGTGCCTCAGTCTTCCAAACACACAAAAGAAACCAGCTGGGAACGTTTCACTTAATGTTATCAGTGAAGACTGTATCCATCTACATGACTGTGCCCTCAAGAGGTTACAGATAGCATAACTTTCACCTCAGTTGTCATTTCTTCAAAGCAGTCCAAGAGAGATGTCCAGGAAGCATGTTCTGAGAGACCACAGCAGCAGTTTGCCAGCTGTGGACTGCAGACCACTGATGTACACTGCAGAAAAGGCTGGCCTTGGGATGTCAGATACTTCGTCACCCACCACCAAATCGCCTTAGAGAAAGCTGAAAGCATTGTTTTTCATGCACACAGTTGCTGTAATGACTACAGAGCTGCCACGTGATCATGTATGGGAAAGGAAGCGGCTCTCACAGTTGTGAATAGGAGGAAAAGTTTATGATGCAATCTTTCTAGCAGGAACAAAAACTTGACATGTTTCATCCCAGAGTCATCTTAAAATACATGTATGCTCTGTAGACAGGATCATCTGAAATAGCAAATACAGACTAAGTACATAGGATCAAGCAATATCCGAAGAGCCCTTATGACTCTGCCTAGAACTGCAATTTCTTGCAGGTTCTGCCATTCCATTTTCATCAGAAGAACAGATTTATGGTATGAGCACTCATGAATAATTCACTCCCTTGAGCTGCCACATGCAACTTGGGGAAATCCCAGCTATAAAACCTTGGCACCATTCAGCTAGCACAAGCTGCACTACTTTTTTACAGGTGTTATTCCACTGACCTACTTGGAGTTATTCCTCCTTCACAGTGCTAGAAGAAAAGGATCAGGCTGTTTGCTTACCAGCTCTGGTAAGCAAACCTCTCTGCCACCTCTTCACAGCAGTAAAAATGCTTCTAGAGTTGGAGTAAGTTTTAGCATCCTTAGTGCTTTGGCTTACCACAGCTTCAGTGGCTTGTAAATCTCCCCTGCTCTTGGGCCTCCTGTAATAATCCATTACCCATTGGCTTACTTCCTCCTCAAGTCTGTGCTTTTAAATAATGTTGAGAAACTTACTTGGATCCTAAACAAAAGGAACACAAGCAAAGCCATAAACTAGCTACACTGAACCTGTCTTTATGCTGGTTTCTAATTTCAAGAGAAATGTGGTTTATTCCAACACTCATCCTCTGCCACTGGAGCAAAAGCCCCAGCAGGGCATGGGTGCAGATGCCTCAGACAAAAAGAAAGTGAAACCGTTCAGCATCTCCCTGTCCTAACACAGAGGATGAATTAATAGCATCACTCAGTGGTGGCTTATTTTCCTAGGCTTTTCCTTCATACAAAGCTAGGTGGGAATTCTTCTCCCCAGTTAAAAAAAATATTTATAAGGGTTTTATTTGATTAGATCTCTAAGTGGAGACCAACTAAAATAACAATGACTGCACTGCCACCAAGCCACATTTAAAGCCCATATCATGGTATACAGCTAAACCTACAACTGCAATACAGGGAACAAAGAGCTGGCATTCCCTGTTTGTAAATAAGGTGAACAGCTCAGAGCTAGCTTGACATAAAACAACATAGCAATTATAGTGCCTAAGTTAGACATCTAAGTAAATGTAGTCATGTCATTTAAACAATTAACCTACACTGATTTATAGCAGCTAAGGATCTGATGAGGAATGTAAGGAACTCCTCTTTACCCTAATATGTCCCTTCAGTTTATCCAAATTACTGGCTTTCACCACCTGGCCTCTCCCTTGTGCCCCCACAGTTAGGTTTTAAGCAGGTTAAGAAATGATGGTTCTCACTTTGGTCTTTTCTTACACACTTCCAGCAGTGCTGAATGAAATGCAAGACAACCATAAAAGCCAATAGAGGGGAAAATTAGACATGCTGTGTAACTAATTTCTGAATTGTAAGCAAAGTTGTTGGCAATTTTCATTTCATATCACAGGTTCACACTTCTTTGAATTGTCAGCTACTGAGAACAAGCACTACCTGCTCATGCCCTTCCAGGCAGGATGGAATGCTGCCTGGTCAGCTTGGACAAGCTTCAGGGGTTGCCATGGTGTGCTCTGAAGGAAACCCTCACCTCCTTGCCCAGGAGCCACCATCGTGCCTCAGAGAAGGGTGCACACCTTCAGCCCACACCAGTGTCATAGGGGAGCAGGGTTCCTCCTGCATCCCTCAGCCATCTGCCCACTGCTGGAGCTGCTGTGTTTGCTGGGGTGGCTGTAAGCAAACAGCTGGAAGCTCCCCTGCTGGCCCTGTTCCACGGGCACACAGGGGAGCATGGTCACGAGAAAGGGGCCAAACGCAAATTAAAACCAGATGAGCCAAGACAGCAGTTGGAAAGAGGGGGTGGTTAAAGCCTGTGATGGCTCTAAGAGAAAATAATCAGACAAAGCGGGCTTGCAGATTGTCACTGAACTGAAAACCTCCTCCACCCCCGACTGCCTAGCTGGAACTGTATAATGGAGCAGGTTTCAAGAAACCGCAGCTCCCAGCAGACTTAACTCTCCAGCAGCTGCTGCACTTTCAAATTGTCAGACAGATTAAACACAGGAATGCCTGTGGGTCACAAAGCTGAGGGAAGGGTGAAGTGATGGGGTCAGCTTGCTCTAAAGTGCAGAAACTACTCAAAAAGTTGGAGACAGGACTCCCTGCGGCCAGGAGGGAGTTACACCGGTATCGTCTGGCTGGAGGCTTGGCACAGGGCCCTTTCCCTGCCTCAGCTGTCCACACCAAGCTGGACAGTTAGTGGAGTTTTTGTCTTGTGCTTCCTTAGAAGCTGCAGACACGGCACGTAACCAGACTGCCCTTGCAGGGCAAGTGTTTGTTTGGAGGGGCGAGAAGTGAGGGTTCCACTACAGTCCACTTTTCTGGGGCATGAGCCAGGGTGCCTGGCTGGGATCAGACGCTGCAGGGCACCCAAAAAGCTGGCACCTGCACTGCCTCAGCATCCAAAGCTCAGAGAAACACGTTACCTTATGGGGGCAAGTGCGTGCGAGCAGTGGAGCGCTTGAATCAGGCAAAAGTGAGTGCCACTGATCCATGTGTCACCGATGACAAGAGGGTGATGGTTTACTGGGAAAACTGCCCTGTAAAAAGCATGCTTGTGGATCCTATTTATTGTCTCACACCCTTCAAATACTCTTACAGTTACAAAGACGCCACACAATTACAAGATAAAAAAAGGAGCGGAGGTAATTCTCCTACACACTGTCTAGCCCATGGAGCCAACAAACCTGTGGCGCCATCAGTGGGCAGCGTGGGTCAGCCAGCCCAGCAGGGCTCTTCCCAGGAGATGGTGGGCCACCTCCACCAGGGATAAACAATTCACACTTCAAACCTGGGCCAAAGGCTTGTTGCCAGATCCATGCAGCTGCAGAGAGCAGAGCTGGAGGGAGCTTTGCCAGTAATAGGGGTAGGAAGGAGAAAGAGAGGTTGTTCCCACATAACACAGCCTCTCCTCTGCCAAACCACAATGCTCCATGTGGATCTGTAGCCCACATGCTTCTCCAGGTACCTCCAACTCAGCTATGCTGTGCTGGAAACAGCCCACAAAACCGCTATGAAGATGCTGGCCCACAGAAGTCGACTTGCCACGCACCTCTCAAAGGTCACATAATGACCAGACAGGGACTCGAGCACAAGAGAGCACAGGCCACTCTGTCTTTGGGCCACGTTCAGGCAGCCACACAACCAGCTCAGTCGCTGAGGGAGCCAAGCGGTCTCCCTCTCTAGGAGAAAGTTTGGATCACCCCCTCCTCCCAAAGCACCAGGGGAGTCTCCACACGTGCAAACAGATAGCCTGGACACCCCCGTCCCCTCACCGCAAGAGCACTTACCCCCCAGGAACTGGATGCCTCCTGCCACCCGTCCCACGGTCCTGGAGATGAGCTCGGAGACACAGCAGCCCATGAGCGCTGTCAGGGCCACCAAGAGAAGCAGCCCGCAGCCCAGGCCCGTCACCACCGTGCAGATCCTCCACTCGGCGCTTGGGATGGCCTGGAAGGAGGCATAGCGGCCACACTGCTCCACCATCACGGTCATCTGGCGGCTCTCATCCCGAACCGGGTAGGAACACCTCCGGAAAGTGCCGAAGGAAACAGACTTCTCCAGCTGAGACCCCAAGAGCCAGTAGGGCATGAAGAAGCCAACACAGGAGGCAGCGGCGCAGAGGAAGGAGAGGAAGGCCCAGACGACGCCAGCACAGGTGAGGCTGGAGGCCATCTCTGTATCTGCTCCAAGACCCCTCACAATGGGAAGACACAAAATTAACTGTGTATTTTAGAGGAGTGTTATGGATAATCCAGAATCTCTCAACCTTGACAAATCCTCACACTGGGAGAAGCTCGGATCCTAACAGCCAGGGGGATGTTTCCTCCCATCATGAAGTCAAAGGTCCCTAATTAAAAGACAAAACACAAAAAAGGAGAAAAATACAAGTTCAGTAACACTGACATTAGAAAAAAATATTTGTCTGCCAGAATGTTTTTCCTTCCTAGAGAACTTCTGAATAAGACATGTCACTTTTCTGTCCCATCCTTGCAAGCAGACCCTACAATCACTCTCAGTGACACCAGCTTCTGTGGTCGGTGTGATGGTGGTGGGAGGCAGCCCGGCTTGCACAGGCTGCTGTGCATATCCAGGAACACTCTGCAGCCACCTTCAGGGGCTCCCTGTGTACTTGCCTCACTTTTCTCCACTGTATATTCTGATCTTTACAGAACCGATAGAAAAAATAGATGAGGTCTTGCTTATCCTTAGACCTTCCTCCTGCAATGCCTGGAGAATGTACTTCACTTTATAGCTGGTCCTGCAGCTTCAGTGCAAAACCACTCACAGTGCCTAAGATATTTCAAAGATCAGACTCTCGTGACACACATAAAACTTATTAGTACAACCCCAAAAGAAGTGTTACAAGACGACATTTTTTCCAGCACTCCAAGTTGTTTGGCACCCCTGTGCAAAAGTAGCCTTTTATCACCTGATGTCCCAAAGTGCCAGGAACCCTAACTCCAAGTAGGTTTCTGGTAAGTGAAGACGTTGCCACATCTTTTGGATTCACCCCTACACAACCTCAAGGAGCACACTATTGAAACATAGAGGTCTCTCTTAATATTCCTGCTTGCATTCAGCCCAGCTCTTCTTTGCCTCTTCCCAGCTCAAACCCAGGAGCCATAGCCCCTTTGCATCCTTCTCAGGCAACTCCCAGCCTTTAAGCGCAGTATCAGTGTGGCCAAGTGCATTTGACTGTCACAGAAACCTACATGCTGTTCCCAGAGGCTGGGGGTGTATTTCTTGTTAAATTCATGCTGGATCATTATTCTAACTGCATTTGTAAATTTATGATCATTTCTCACAGTTGCTGCCAAATTAATTCTGATAGCTATTTACAGGGGCTTTTTCTTCTAAGCATGATGAGATGCCAATCAGTGAATCCAATTCATGAAAAGGCAGTAAAATGAATACTACTTCAGCACAAGGAGGGAATGAAGAGAAAGTCTGTAAGTGAAATTAGCCATGTGCACTACGCAAAAGTTTTGTTTACTTTTAAAACACTAAGAAAAAGAAGTCTCTTCTGTAATATTAAAAAGGCCTATGCTGCTACTGAAGAAGAGTACACCTATCTACCCATAGCCTATCCGCAGAAATGCCTTTCAACCTGCAAAACGCCAAACCCCTGGGGATAAAAACTTGCCAGAGAGGCATGGGGGGGGCACCATTCCTTCAGAAGCATCATCTAGAGAAGGATCTGTCTGTGTCTTGGCGTGGCAACAAAAGTCTAAGCCGAAGTGGGTCACGGCACTTAGGGGAGATCATTCCCTGAATCGCGGGAGGAGGTACGGCTGGAAATAGGGAACAACATGGAGGGTCCCAGGGGTAGGACCCTGCAAATCCTCCGGCTCCAGCGGGGCAGCAGCTTTGGCTCCGCGGAGCCTGCCAGCTCACAGCCTGGGCGCTCTCCCGGGAGGCGGACTTGCCCCTCCGGCCCCGAAACCCCGCTCCCCGCCCTCCAGGGGTAGGAGGGGGCGGCGGAGAGATACGGCTTCCCCCGAGGGAAGGCGGCGGCCGGGAACCAAAACTCGCCGGGGTGATGCCAGGGAAAAACTGCGGGCGAGCGGGCGCAGCGCCCGCGGAGCCGGCAGGGGGGCGGGGTGCCGGGCGGGCGGGGCAGGCTGGGGTGCAGGGCATCCGGGAGGGGCAGGGGATCCGGGAGAGGCAGAGGATCCGGGAGGGGCAGGCGATCCAAGAGGGGCAGGAGACGCAGGAGGCGAAGGGGTTTTGAGGACAGAGGGTCCGAGAGGAGCAGAGTGGGAGGGGAAGGAGAATGCGGGCGGGGACGGGCTGGAAAGGCAGAGGTGCCGAGAGTGCGGGGAATCCCGGTGGCCAAGAGGACTGAGAGCCGGGAAACAGCGGGGCCGGGAAGGGAGAGCGGTCCGGGGTGGCAGGGAGATACGGGAAGGACGGGGGCCCGGGAGAGGAAGGATTCGGGAGGACAAGAGGATGAGAGGGCTGGGAATCCGAGCAGGGAAGGGAGTCTAGAGAGTCCGGTGCAACGGGCAAGGGATGCGGCTAGGCTGGGTGTCGGAGCGGGGAAAAGGAACGCAGGAGGGAAAGAGGGTCCGGGGATGCAGGGGATGTGGCCGTGCGGCATGGGGAGCGGTCGGGGAGGGAAAGGACGTTCTGAAAGCTCGGGGATCCGGAGTCATGCAACGTACCGGGAGCGAGGGAGGGCAGGGGTTCGAGAAAGGAAGGGGGTGCAGGGGGTCCGTAAGGTGCAGGGGATTCAGCCGCGCAGGGAGTGCGAGAGAGGCGGTGTCTGGAAGGAGCAGGAGCGGCGAGGGGTCTAGGAGTGCCAGGATGTGGGCAGGCG
>VZTD01001819.1:220282-235368 GCA_013397725.1 Rhagologus leucostigma
GAGCGCTGCGGCGTCGCCGGGCTCGGGGGCTCAGTGCGGGGTGCGCGGGGCAGTGAAGCTGGGGACGGAGAGGAGGAAAGAGGGGGGCAAAGCCGGCGAAGGAGCTTTTGAAGGAAAGGGGGAAGGCTGCAGTCCTTACATGGGAAAATATGGACTAATCTGATGGTGTGCGTGTGATAAGAACTGTGTCTATCTCTGCATGAGAGCTGCTGATCCAGCATTTTGATCGCAACAGTTCCCGAGTTGGTCTACAGCGAGAGTAAATGTGATCACAGTACCAAGCAGCTCATCCCGGATGGGTTAGGTCAAGCGGAAAGACAGGATCTTCAGCCCTTCCCCAGAGTGTCTTAAGTGGGAAAGTTTTGAGGAGGGGTTGCCTTATGCACACAGAGCCTCTGGGAGAAAGACATTTTCTATTCTGGTTTTTCCTCTACGCCCAGAAACATGAATATATTTCTCAGATATAAGACAATTTTATGACAGGTTTAAATTATGTCAGCACCAGACATGCAAAATCTCTTCGGTAATGTTTCTTTTACAGTCCTGGAGTGTGATTTAAACACCATTCATTAATATTATTAATGCTAAATGGAAGTGGGGTTTATTGCACTCAGTCTGCATTTACACAATTTAATAGTAACAGCAGCTATTTTCAGAATTCAATTACAAAGCTCCTTTACTGTATTTTTAAAATTAGACTTCCATTTTTTTCCCCCATAATGCAAAGTCTTAAAATCAGAACATTACTGAAAATGCATATTTTCTCAAGGGATAAGAAATGGATTGGGAAGTATCTAGCATGATCGAGTTTTCCACCCTAACATTTCAAGTGTATTAAAGGAAACGTGCATCAAATAATCAAGAAGTGAGTTAAATATAGGCTGAATGCTAGAATATATGCAATAAAGTGCTTCACAAGGAAGACAACGAAGGCATAACCCCAAAGCAGCCATACCCACAGCTGACTACCGCTAGGGCTACAGTCACCTAGTATACATCTCTATTAGCAAGTAATGTGGATCAATCTGGTGTTGGATCTCATGGTGTTGAGGGCCTAAATGATGTTCACACTTTTCAATAGTTTTTTCTTCAGATTTACTCCAGGCTGGGTCTGTGGACTGAGGGCCCCATGAGAACTTAGAATGCATCTGATATACTCCTGGCACCTGTCTTCTGCTGTATTGCTATCAGAATCCACTCTCTGTACTCACCTCTGCTGGGTAAAACAAAATGTGGTAAGTGAGGATGATCTGGAGATTCACTTCAAAAGCACACCCTTGATTCACACCAAAACATGAAAGTGGATGTGCCCACGGGATGTCTGACAGAAAGGAGCTGGTGTGACTTTCCCAAAGCTGAGAGCTGGAGCCTGCTCCACAGCATACCATTCCAGCATCCTCCCCTCAAATCACCTTTCCGCCTGGTGCTGTGCCTTCACCCCCAAGCATGCACAAGCTCTCAGGTCTCCACTTCTGCAAGGAGCTATGCACTTTTTGGTGAGTGTAGACACTCCTTGTTTATCACTTGCATGCCTTCACTTGGCTCAGTGTGGTGTTTTACCCCCTGCTATTCATTTTACCAAAGCCTGAAATGACAGGGATACTAAGCTAATATTGTGTCATTGGAACTCTGCTCTCAATGTAAAGAAAGAGAAGAATTGAGTACTGTTATTAAATCCTCAATTGTTTGAAGACTAAGGTCTGTCATTCTTTCCTTAGCCAAAGGCCTGGGTTATAATGAAGCCGTGATAAAAGTGCCTAAATTAGGCATGTGTTGGGATCAGACATGGGTAGAAATTGCCTGCCATTAAAATGACTGTGGAAAAACTTCTGTTTCACACATGGAAACTGTTTCCCAGTTAAAACTGGCATTGGAAGCCTAGGGAGAAGAAAACAAGCATGCATTTATTCATGCAATTTATCTCTTCCATGGTATATGCCAAGGTCCCCAAGTCAGTGTTAGTTTTGCTAATGGCATCTCTACAGCAGTTCATTTACTTGCCTTATATGGCCTGTACATTCACTCCCTGAGCTGCTGCCACTCTGCTTTCCCTCATGGAAATTGTACATTGAATTCTGCATCTCTCCTGAAGCATCTTGCCAACTGTCTCTGAATGCCCCCACAAGCTGGCTGCATGACTTAGTCACTTGCAGGGAAATAAACTTTATTTCACAATCCATCTTCTGTCCAATGAGTTGTGTTTTGATTAGGAACAAATTAAACACATTGTGTATATAAGGTAACATCCAAATTCTCCTTCCATTCCTTTCCTAATGTTTAAAACTCAACATGCTTCAACTGTATCAACATTTGATTCCCCTTTCACGATCATTGTGCTTGGAATTATTTTACTTGAAAGTTAGCTGAAATATTTACATCCCCATCTAACCTGTTTGAAAGAAAAGAGGAGTTATTACATTGTGCTTTAGGATTCACAGTCTTGTAACCACAAAAGCAGACACCTCCTCAGAACAGAGCAATAACAAAACACATGGTCTCCAGGGTCTTGTCTATACTGAAATAGCAGCTGGTTTTAAAATTGGTCCTGGTGTTTTGAATTTTAAGAGAATCTGCTTGTGAGAAATCTTCATAGGTAGTAGAGGGAACCTGAGCCACGGATTACCCTCTGTTGCAACCACTGAAGTCAGACTGAATCAAACACCCATGAATACAATGTCAGAAAACTACCCTAGCAGGGAGATGGGAAAATATGCTTATAGATTTTACCATTCTGCTTCTCCTCAATCCATTGACTAAGCTGCTGTTACAGCTGGGGCACTACAGACTTGATGGAGCTAATCAGCACAGCACAATAAAGACAGAAAATCCTGTCACTGTACCTAAATCAATCCTGGCTAATATACACATCACCGGCTTGACCACAGGCTGTTTCATTACAGTATATCCTGTAAGACAATATAAAATGCCATGGGGGAGTACGCATGTTCCTGAACCCGAAGGAAAATGAAGAAGCTACCAAACCTCCATCTCATTCTTCAGTCTTTAACCAGAAAAAGAACCAAGAGCGTTTTATCATTCAGGCCACCATCTGTTTTTGGTCGTGTGGTCTGCAGGAAAGTGATCACACCAACATGGTTCCGAGCATCTCACAAAACTGGATCTTCAGGTCGTGTCTGTACTCGATTTTAAATGAAAAAGGAAGGTATATGTACCGCAATAGACTTGAGGCTATGTACTGGGAGCAACAGAAAGTAAACCCAATTATTCAAATACAGTCACTAGAAACTAAACAGACAAGTACTGTTAGACAAATAACATGATAATTAGTATATTTGCCTGAAATTATGTCCAATCTTGCAGTAGCTAGGGAAAAAAAAATCCACTAAACAGACAGAAAAAGAGAACCCCAAGTCTAACACCTGCAAATTTCTCAGAGGAAGGTAAGAAAACAAATTGAAGTGACCGGATCCTGTCTATCCATATGGTGTCCAAGTGAAACAAATTGCATGTTTTCTACTGTGGGTGGAACTAGACACTTGGGTAGATTTTGAGCTGTTATATCCAGACCTGAATCTTGGCCTATAAACTTATTTCTAACCAAAAGATTGTCTCTCCACTTCTATTCTCATACTATTCTATCAATTAATACTTCTTTTTCTGGTGGTTCTCATGGTGGTAAATTTTGTGAATTCTCTTACTAACAATTAATGAACAAAACTTGCCATATTTCTGAAGGAGAGTTGTCTTACTGGATACAGTGCTCTTGGTGCTAACATCAGTCTTTTAATCTCTGGGTGCACATAATAACATGTCAATGTAAAACAAAAGAGGAAAACAATCTTTATTATTTGCCATAAACCCTCCGTATGTTGTTTCATCTCTAAGTTATTCCTTATCATCTATTATATAAAAGCCACCAGGTGGTCTGCATTTTGCAAGGCTCTAAAATAGTAGCTACAGCTATTGACTTTCTCTTTTGTGTCCTGTTGTTGACAAGCCTGGTGGCTGTGGGAGAGGCCAAGGGGGTTTATTCTGCACCAGCTCCACGGCTGAAGGGAGGAATGCCTGCTCTGCCCTCGCAAACACTGCCAAAGTGACTGAGCTCCGAGATTACAGGTCCCAGACCCGTCCTCCTTTACCAGGGAATTGTCTTAGCCCTGCACAAACCCAGGAAAAACATGTGGCTGATTTCAATCCCAAATTTCCACTATTCTTAATTGGACTTTTTAAAATAAGGAACATCTGGATGATGAATGAGTGATTTCCCAGTAAGAAATGCTCATCTACTGGCAGCCTGCTTTCCGTGCATGTAGACCCAATACAAGTAATTTAATGGTGTCATCTTACTTATGAGTGGGACATCTGTGTATCTTCCCCAGATGCTGTTAAAGAAAGATGTGGGGAATGTACGAAGAGCAGGTCTTGCCGCGGTGCTTTCTCGCAGAGTGGCGGGCGCGTTTGGAGACATGAGTTTGTTTAACGACACGTGCAACAGCAAGAAGATTTTTCTTTTCACTTTGAAGCCTCAGCCTGGGATCAGCTTTCAGCAGGAGGTCACAGTTTCCGCACAGGGCCCGGAGCACGCCGGTGCCCCGGCGATGGGGTGCCCGGGGCGGCGGGAGCGGGCTCTGCGCTGCTCGACAGTGACACTCGGTGGGCGGCGGGGCCGGAGCAGGGCTGGGGGCGGCCGGGACGGGGGAGCCCAGGGCACGGGAGCCTCACACCTCCCAGCCCCGCGGGGCTGGCGCGGGTTGTGCCCTGGGCGCTCCGGAGCGTTTGATGCGGCTGCGGACGAGGGAGGGCGTGTGTGCGAAAAGCGGGGGCAGAGAGCAGAGCTTGCTTCTGTTCTCCATAAAACCTCTGGAATTTTTAACCGCCCTGGGCCACTGTCCTGAGGCTCCTGAGGTGCCTTTGCAGAACCCGAACGTGACTTTTAGCGGCACGGTTTGGTTAAACTGGGTGTATCTGAGAACGGGGCTCAAGGCAGCGTCCTGTTCCTCCCCCTGCCTTTTTCCACAGAACTGTAGCAGAGCTGCCTCTCCCCGTGAGATCCAGCAATCACTTGCATCTAGGTCACCCTATTAGATCACATTGCCAAGGATATGGCTAATGATTTCTGGGGTTTTTAGAAAGGAAAGCTGAAAATCCTCTGGTTGAGGACAATGGCCAATTCATTTTCCAAGTGGAAGCTCATTTCCTCCCCTCCCCATCACACCCTGAGGGTTGTACAGAACTCAGGGACTCCATGAAGCTGGAACTTCTGAAATCTCGTAGAGATTCATTCACAGAAGCATTGCAATGCCAGCTCTTGTCAGCTGAAACCCAAACAGAACTCACTTTCAGGTGTATCCATGTCCGAAACATGTCCTCAGTGGGGGAAGAACCAATCTCCTTTTTTGCAGCTGTCCAAAAGTCTTGTCATTAGCAAATCCAGTATATAACATTCATATACCTACACGGCTATGCATTTATTAGATATATGTGTATTTATAACGCAGATCTATAGATTATATACATATATCTATGGTACATATATCGGTATAGATATAGGAGATCAGGTTGGTCAAGCAGGACCTGCCTTTCGTAAATCCATGTAGGCTGGGCTTGATCTTCTGGTTGTCCTGCGTGGGCCGTGCAATGGCACTCAGGATATCTCTTCCATAACCTTGCCTGGTGCCGAGGTCAGGCTGACAGGCCTGTAGTTCCCCAGATCGTCCTTTCAACCCTTCTTGTAGCTGGGGGTTACATTTGCTAATTTTCAGTCATCTGGAACTTCTGCAGTTAACCAGGATGGCTGGTAGATGATTGAGAGTGGTTTGGCAAGTTCTTTCACCAGTTCCCTCAGTACTCTGGGCTGGATCATCAGGGCCCACAGACTTGTGCATGTCTAATTGGCATAGCAGGTCACTAATCATCTCTGCTTGGTTTATGGGGGCTTCATTCCATATGTGCTCTGGGAAGACCCCTTAAACCTGTCTGGGAGGGTTCAGTGCCTAGAATGTTCTCTCTATATTATATTGCAACAAAATAACCTACTCATAGATTGTGCTTTTGCAATATAACTACATATTTCAATACCCTTTTCCCAATGAAAAAGCTAATTAGCAAGGTCGTTACAGTTACCACTTATATGGGGGAAGATAGTAATTCCATTAATGTGCTCACAGGAACTTCATTTATATTACCTCTTAACCTTTACAAGGATATTATCATTTCAATAATTAATTGCTTTTTGCCATTTAATTTGCAGTTTACCATTTTCAAGGGAAATTACCCATTAAAACAAGGACTTTTTTTTTTTTAAGGAAAAAATTCTTCACTCAAATATACACCATAAGCTGGCCTTAGAGAAACTAGATATTTGCTAAGCCACTTTCATGTTTGAGTAGAGAGGACTCTGTGCTAGCTCTGCATATTAAAGAACTGCCCATTGCTTGAGTCTTTAGACATTTGGAAAAAATGAGGCAGAATGGGGCTGAGACAGTGACAAAAAAAGGAATTAATTCTTATCCTCTTCCTTCAAGTTCTGGAAGGCAATGAATCCTTCCTCTCTTATTGATGCAGTAAGAATTGACTTTCTCCTTTCTTTGCAACCATCTTATTTCTTCAAGTGTATTTAATTTATGCTGCAATACCCATCCATGAGGGCTTCTGTTAACTTCAGTGACTGAAAAAAAATAAAAGAACTTTGGCTCAACCTCGTAAAACACAGAAACCCTGTCCGTGAATCACCCAGCACTTAAGTATATCCTCCAGACAATGCCTGACACTTTGGAGAACAGTGCTCAACATACGTATTCCTGCTCACACTCAAGTATCTTGTAAAACAACTATTCAATAAATCAGACCTAAGCCAGTATACCTGTGGTAGTAGGCTGGCATATCTCCACTACTGATAATAGAAATTGTGTCCAAATCTCATCACACTGAAAGAAATTTAGATAAATATTGGTATCTGAGAAGGAGAGTAATGCATTCCAAGTGGGCACATCTGTGATAGAGTGAAACACATACTTCTGAGAGAGGGATTTGCATGGGAAGATGGAGAAAAGGTGACAGAATTAATGAAGGGAAGAGGCACAGGAGAAGAGCGAAGAGAAGAAGCAGGTATGAACTAGACTGCAGCATTGATTTATGAATGAAAATGTAAACATTTTTTCTGATTCAAGTGCAAAAATTAAACTAGCCCTTGGGCAGTTCCACCTTTTCAACTAGCAAGTCCATGATATGTCATCCAAAACGATATACATCTGTGTGGTATGTCACATGCCTACAGGCACCAACTGGATCATTTTGCTGTGAAAATAAGACACTTTATTTTTTAATTGTAAAATCAAACCTCCTGGGTTTTTTACCCCCTTCCCCATGAGTATAAGGAGAACTTCGGGTTACACCAGGATTCAAGCACAGTATTTCATTTCCACAGCACTGAAGCTGGGGCATACTCTTAGAATTATTTGCAGAGAAGTCAAAAGTCACAGTCAAACAAATAGAGGTAAAAAAAAAATTTCTACTCAGCAGTCCAGTGCACAAATTTTCTATGCAGTCAGTGGAGAGGACTGGGTAGGAATCTGAGGATGAACTGCCTTCTGCAAGTGCCTTTCTTTCCATTCTCTGATAGGATGATTAGCTATTGATTTTACCTCTGACTTTTAGGTGTTAGAAGATTGGTGAGATGTATCCCTCTAAAAGTTCTTAATTTTGTCTTCAAGTGTTCAGATATTCAAGTTGAAGAGAGCAAGAATAGATTCAGGCCACTTAATATTAAGAGCTCCCTATATGAGCAATGGATCAGCAATTACACCACAGCAAAATAATCCGCTTTCTGACCAGTAAAAGGAAAGTCGAGCTCCAGGCCAGCATGGGCATATCTTGTCATAAGCTTTCTGCAGTGAGGCACAAATATGTTAATTTTGCCAGTTAGCGCTGTAATCTGGTTAAAGCACCTGATGCTTTTCTTTGAGAAGTTACTGTGCCTATATTATTAGTACTCTAGACTTTATCACATAAAAGGACATGTATGGGATAGAAGCAGAAGGAAGCCTCTATCCATCAAAATTAACATAAAAATGTCCTTTTAAAAGCTCTAGACTGGCAGTTCACCCAACATGACATTTGCTTTTTGACAGGCATGTGCTCTGCTTGCACAACAATATTTTAAGATGGCATTGTTTAAAGAAAGTGATGGGTGATGTATATTCAGCCTGATGATACTCTGAAGGGAGCTTTACCTGCATGGACAAGAAAGTCCTTGCTAGTTTGCATGCAAAAGGAAGCTTGGGGTCTATTCTGGGGAACTTGATAATCTCTTGTAATTAGTACTGTAATTGGAGGTTGCTGGAAATGCTCCTTGAGCTTCTGCCAGGGAATGTGAGTGCTTCACTAAGCTGTTGACGCCGTTCTGTATACCCAGCCTCACCAACAGTCAGCTGCAGCAGATGCCAACACAGAACTCCTGCTTTGTCAAAACTCTCATCTAAGCAGAAAACACACAATGCTTTGTCCTTCCAGTGTAACCACAGAGCAACACCAGTACTACCCAGTCCATCACCATGCTCCCTCCTGATGTCCTGCAGCCCACTGGTGATCCCAGGGCACACTAGGTCACCACCAGCCTGCCAGTTCTTGGCAGAGACTCACTCCATCCCCACTGTTTCAGACTGCAAATGGATAAGTATGATCCACATATACCAAAGTTTAGAAACAACACTTGCCTGCCCTTGGGGACACAATTATTTGCTTCCAGTGCATCAGTCATGGCGATGCTAGTTCTGTAATAATGCCATGAAGGCAGAAATGACCACCAGAAAGGGATGCAAGGTAATTTTAGCAAGAAACTGCAGGTTTAAATGTTTTATTCCAGAGGTGAGCAGATCTTTGCATAGAAATTGTTTGCAACTCAACTGCGGTGACTGCAATCAGTGTCAGCCATTAAGTAATAAGTTATTTTTATCCACAGCAAGTCTCCAGCATCTCTGAGGGCAATGGCATCTCGCCAATGCTTTGGAAGGGCTGTATGAGCTGACACAAAGATGAATGGTTGAGGCAAGCCCAGATGACACTTCTGAGTCAATGTTACAGAAAGAATCAAATCCAAATATACCATGTAGCTCCACACTGGAGTTGCCGAGAAGCTGTTTGGCTACCCTCCTGACAGATGTCTGAGAGTGCGACTTCTGGCATTTTGGAAACTTTTACTTCTCCTGAAGTAGCAATAAAATCCCATTAAATTCACCCAAAGAGAGTTGTTATGAGCACTACGAACAGCTATTTATGACACCCATACCTGTAAAATTAGGTTGATGTTGTATTACTGCTATGAAAATTGCCATGATCATCAACATTTTTTTTGCAACTTTTAGTAGCAACATCCCTAAAGTGCTCTTTCACAAGACAATGGCTTTTGTGGTGAAGCTGTACAACTTTAGCCTCATGCCACACTACTGCTTTTTCCCTCAAGAGCTCCTTGTGTGCTCACGGCTCCAGATACACTTTTGCCTGACAAAATTATTAGCTGCCATTTAAAAAGAAGTTTCTACCTGCCAGATGTCCCTGACCATATACTCTTGTCTGTTCTGTGCCACTGCAAACGTTTGTGCAGGATTTGCTGGGTTAGCAAGGTGAGAATTCTATCATCTTATGCAACTACATCCCAACCAACAGCTACCAGATCTAGTAGAGCAGTTATTAACACTAAGGACTGTACTTTGGATATTGACTATGGTAAAAAAATTGCCTGGAGCTGAGAGAAGCCTGTCATACCCTGCCTGTGTGTGTGTAGATGCAAAAAGGGCAAGAGGGCAGAAGCTGTAAAACAGGAGTTTAAAATGAGCTTTGGAAAATTCAAATAGGCTTCAAAACAGAACCCAGCCAGTCAATGTCATAAAAAAAGTGAAGAAAAAAAAAGGGCTGCAAAAATGCACTTCATTCTACATTTACGCATCTCTTGTCCTGCCAAGTGGGGTTATACTGTCTTGGAGTCCTGTATGAATCCTGAATGGCAGCAATATATGCTACACTTATCACACATCTTCAGTGACTTGAGCTGTAAACACAAAGTGACCACAGTGGTTGGGTTCTGGGAATAACAAGAATGCTTCAGTGAAGAATAGTCATAGTTGATCATTAGCTGGGGGGGCTTAAGGCAGTGCCTGAGTTTCCACTAAGGGACCACAACAGGAGCCTGTTCACAAGAAACATACCAGCAAAGTCAAGGGAAGAAAAAAACTAAGAGATTTGATAGAGATCCATAAGACGTGGACATTTGACCCACAGGTCTGGATTAAAATAGAGCAGCTGGAGTCAAAGTTTGCAGCAGTTATGGTCTTTGTTGAAACTTGTGTTGCTGATGTACTGACTCAAAAGGCATTTTTCTAATGCCATCATTCTTACAATTTATTAGATCTACCTTTGGCTTGTAATGATCCACGTCATGACCCTGTCTTGATCTCATAGAGGGCCTTTTGTTGATCAGCTGATGTGAGGGCACTGCCCAGTAATTTAGGTATCGTTCTCTAGATTTTCTTTGCTAGAGATTGACTTCAGATTCATACTTCAGATTGACTTGAGATCAGGACATAGTGAAGGGTACTGTTTCTTTGTCTGATGGTGCATAGTTGTAATTTTTGTTCAGTTATTTGGGTTATTTCTATTTCACCTATAAAACAGAACACATTCCAGAGACTTTCTGCGAGCAGGACACATACAGTCATTGCTTGAAGAGATATGGCAGCAGGTCTGGCACATATCATTATCATGTGTTATGTGTCCTGCTTCAATTTTTTTTTTTTGGCAAAAACATTCCTCTTTATTGCTATATTGTTATTATAATGATAAGAGTAATCTTCTATATTAGAGATCTTATCAGCATACCAGTGAGCATATGCAAAGGAAGATAAGCTTTATACTTCAGCCACAGAGACATAGTGTCACTAAGGTGATGCAGTTTGTCAGTCACAAGCAGATATTTCTTCTCATGGCTCCACAAACTAAACCATTTGTTTCTTTTTTTTTTTTTTAGGTGAAAGTTGGGCCCTCACTGAAGTGAGTGGCACTGCCATGACCAATGTAATTGACCTTACCAGGGATGTGGCCACATAGTTTAGACAACCACTTCCTTAGAAAAGTCGTTTTTTCTGTAGTGTTCTAGAATCAAATAAATTTAGACTAAACCCTATTAGTTTTGCTGACACAGTACTTCCCTTCAAATCAGTGGTTGGGTTTTTTTAGCAGGAGCTGAACAGGAAGATTTCACGGGCTTGGTATGTATTAAAGTGCACACTGTACTGCTAGTGTTATCTTTTCAGTGAGTTATAACAAACAGAAGTTTTATAGCTTCTCAACCAGGTGGCTGATTCAGCATCACATATATTAGAGCCACTACTGCTGACTGTGAGGCACGACAATAAATCCTCAAGTGAAATAGCATGAGCTAACCCAAAACTTCAGAACTGTACATTCTCCTGGACCTTCAAGGGACAGACAGGTTTCACTACATGACTACATGTTGCTGTCAGGGTGACCTTTGGCTAAATCACTCACAGTCATACCTCAGTTTCCAAAATGAGGTCAGCATTGTCTGAGTTTTTAAAAAATTTATTATGTCAGGGAATTAATTTGGTCTGGTGAAAAGTATCTACTATATTAACCTCTAAGAAAATAAATCATTAAAAATCCAGCTCTAAGTGACTTAAAGACACAGAACATTTTCCTGTGCTCCTGCCTATCACTTGGGTTTTCTAGTCCAACCACAGCACAAAAAAGCATCAAAATACTGGAGATAGCCAAGGAATAATTTCATCGCAGAGAACTAGTGAAGATTATAAGGCGGTGGTGGATTTCTTCTGGGGTATGCTGTGTGCAGTGGAGAGCCTGGCAGAGCCAACTTCCACTCACCTGATCATCTGTAGGGATGACAGCATAAAGGGCTGTAAACATTTTCACAGGGAGGCATAGTTGAGCAGCAATATATCATAGCCAGCTCCCTGCAGATACTCTTCTTCACTGCATCTGAAAGCATCAGGACCTTTAAATTGTATGTAAAATAGTGTTGTCAAATTCCTTGTATCTATTATACTGTAAGAAAAATACAACTAATTATGGGCATTTTTACATGACCTTTCACCTCCCTGACTTCACTTCATAATGCTTCCCATTCCTATGTGCTCTGTGCATCATACTGAGGCAAGCTCTGCATTAGTCTATCCTTCCTTCCTTCCTTCCTTCCTTCCTTCCTTCCTTCCTTCCTTCCTTCCTCTCTTCTTTTAATGTATTGTACGTTTTCTTTTTCCTTCATCACAGAAATCCTCCTTTCTCACTATCATTTGCCTATGACAACGTTTATAGCAAGGGCTATTCCTTCTTTGTGTTTAAGAAAATATTTTATATCCTACTCTGTCACTTCTCTTTTGCCACAGGGTAGGGAAATACATCCAGCCATGTCTTTGACCCCAGAGAACCTATTCATCCACTGAAGTTTTATTACTACTTAGCCTTTTGTGGAACAAATTCAGGTTACTACTACAAACCTTTTTTTTGTCTTTGTCTTCAGAAAGTACATGTACTTCCAAGCATTTGAAAGTACAACAGCACTTACTAGCTTTGGCTACGTAGACAGCAGGTGGCATTCCCAACCACACCTTGTTCTGCAAGCTGAACCGTGCTCCTGTCTGTAGTGCACCAAACAAGTGGTTTGTGAAGACTTTCACCAGCTGCATGGCAGTAACAGTTGTCAAACAGTTTTGCTGTCTGAGAGGGAAAGCCCACAAAACCAGAAAACAACACAGTAAGGAACTAAGATAAGAAAATTAACAGAAAACACTCCGTGCCAGACATTTCTTTACCAACACCTGTAGTTCTGCTGCCGTGTCAAGCTTTGGTAAGGGAACTTGCAGTGGAGTAAATTACACACACTACGCAAACTGTCTACCATTGATTCACAGAAACTGATAACTGAAATCAAAGTACCTTCTGGCAGTTACAGATCACAAAATCCCAAGCATTGTATCCCATAGTGTACATGCAATTGATTTAACAGGATGTTTGTTGGTGGGCAAGCAGACTGCTAAGAATGTCATGCCAAACCCACCTTTGTGATGCATACAAGCAGTGGCACACCAGCTGAGTTCTAGATGGTGACTTTGTTGCTGTCACATTTGCATTTTTGTTCCAAAAAATCTGTTCTGAGGAAAAATCTACCCTGTAAATATTATTCATATTAGAAAAAGACAGGATTTCTTTTTATAGCTGCATCTAATATTCTTAAAAGAGGAACAAGATATAAGCAGTGGTGTGCTCATACAAACTTTTTTTAGACTTGTGAGAGATAAAAAAGTGCTCCCTTGATTATTTCTTCTCATTTTTTTCAAAAGAACACATGCATAGATAAACACATGCTGTTTCAAAACTCCATTGGTTCCTGTCAGCCCAATGTTTTACATTAGCTAGAAGCATTCTGGCTCACAAAACACATTCTTCAAGAAATGCACACCCATGAAGAAGCATCTGAAAACAGAACTGGTTGCTTCAAAAGAAAATGCATGTACCGACTAATAGAGGGAATTCTTTCTGGCTCCTTGTATGTTTGTGGTATAACTTGTTGGACAAGACTTGGCAATGGTCGTGACTTATCTGACACTTCTGTTTCAGATGTTGGAGCCTTTCTGACTTCAAGGTGTGCCTTCACTCTGTCAACTCATCCATCAGGTTAACAACATTTGAAGTGTTGTTCAAACAACTAACAACTTCCAACTTATAGGTGGGAGGGGATCTTTCTAATAATAGGATTTTCTTGACATGCGTAAATATTAATTGCTTACACCTGTGATGACTGCAGGCTGTTTTATCTCTTCTGACATGGAGAAGGGAGATCCTGGCTCCTGGAAGCTTAGTCAGAAGTAAAGGACATCTAGGAGATAACATCAGTGTAATAGGGTGGATGAGAAACAGAAACTAAGGAAAACAAGGTGTCTGAAAATGCTTGAAAACTTTCTTGCTGACTAGCCAAGAGCAGAAACAAGGCACTACATAGACTGTTCAGAAAAGCTGGCCTTTTATGTAGAGGATCCATGTGAGGAAGCAAGCAAACAAACAAACAAATTAAATAGAAAAATAGCCTATTGCTGTCTCCATCATGCTAATATTTCAAGAGTGGGGCTCTGGTCATACAGTTTTTCCTTGAGGCAAATGACTCAAACTAAAAGAACAAATAATTAATAAAAGCATTCAGAAGTTCAGTGCTCCACCTTGGGCATAAAGGCAATGTCTACTTGACTTGCTTGCAGTTATTTTCAGGAAGGGTCTTCAAAAGAGCAATGTGAAATCCCCAAACTCCTGAAGAGTTAAGCTACTGCTTGAGTCTTTGGTTTTTGACCACACACCATCAGACAAATGGAAAGGTGATGTTGTTTTCACAGCTAGCACCACAGTGGGACCCATGTCTTCTTATATAACAGCTGTGCACTGTTAGTCATCTTCTTCCCATGGTGTCTTACCTTTATCTGTGTACCAGCTTTCTGTCCTTTGGAAAAGCCCACAGAAATCGCTCCATCGCACCTCAGCACTTCAGACAGGACAAGTGACAATGTGAGAGGTCACGGTCTTAAGCTACACCAGGGGACGTTTAGGTTGAACATTAGGAAGAATGTCCTCACAGAGAGGGTGATTGAGCCTTGGAATGGGCTGCCAAGGGAGGTGGTGGAGACACCATCCCTGGAGGTGTTAAAGACTGAATGTGGCACTCAGTGCCATGGTCTGGTTGACATGGTGCTGTTAGGACACAGGTTGAACTCGACGATCTCAGAGGTCTTTTTCAACTTAATTGATTCTGTGATTTTGTGCTCTGGAGCAGTGAGGAGACTTTGGGAGTTTACCTCTGTGTCAGTAAATGCACAGCAGAAACAAGACGTCCTCCTCATTTTGACACACATTACAGCCACTGCTGTTGGCTTATACAATACAAATCTCATTTATTTTTCCTTTCTAGCTGTGCTCATAATTAAAGCATTTATTTTGTGAAATAAATACAGCTATCTGGCCTCATGAAGTGAACCCTCTTTCTATCATTGACTCAAAATCCTTTATTTAGTAAGTAAATTATTTTTATTTATTAATATTTTAAATTTAAT